>JBBMJM010146202.1:0-10000 GCA_037832705.1 Centriscus cristatus
TGTGTGTGTGTGTGTGTGTGTGTGTGTGTGTGTGTGTGTGTGTGTGTGTGTGTGTGTGTGTGTGTGTGTGTGAGCAGGAGGAAGGGCCGGCCCTCCATGCCTTTTGGCCCTTCGTCCCTTTGGCTCTTCCCCCTGTCATGAAAACACTGAGGTGAACTTGTAGCCGGCTGCTCCCATTGATCAGGGTAAACGCTCTGGCTGGACTCGGTCCAGTATGATGACAGACAAATCCCTGTAGGAATCGATATGGTAATTAATGCCTTTAACGGTTATTGGGGGATGTATTGGATGTAGAGGCACTGGCAGAAATATCCAGACATGAGCGCAGGAGACGAACGTCTCTTTGTTTTTCCACAGGAAGAAAGATGCTCCATGATTTTTTTCATCTCATAAAGGCCCCCAGCCCCCGTCTGTCTGCTATTGACATCTAATGGCCGTCGTTCTCGTGC
This sequence comes from Centriscus cristatus, assembly GCA_037832705.1. NCBI lineage: Eukaryota > Metazoa > Chordata > Actinopteri > Syngnathiformes > Centriscidae > Centriscus > Centriscus cristatus. The sequence continues at coordinate 450 of JBBMJM010146202.1, forward strand.
ATGCATCCTGTTTTGTGGAAGACGATCCACTAACTAGTGGGTCAGGAGTCGTGGCACCATGTGCATACTTTGGCCTGTGCACTTCACATTTTTGTGGCAGAGAAATTCTCCACCACAAGGAACATGATGTTTTTATTACTTTACCCCCCTCCCCCTCCCCCCAGTTGGGACGGGGCCTTGAACACAAGTGATGCTGATTGAGTGTGACCCGTAATTTCCTCCGAGTGGAAAACATTCGGTGGTTTCTGTCGGTTTTGTCTTTTCGCAGTCGTATTGGTGAAGTTCTGCCTTCGGCTGGGACGTCCACGAGTCGTCCAAACTGTTGACTGGTGACAAACGCGATGAAGTATCTCCTGGTCCTGATGGATCAGGAACGGCCTGACGTAATCCAGACACCCCCGCTGCTAGTTGCTTCAGTGTGTGTGTTGGTGGAGTTTATGCGAAGCAGAACAATCCAGCTGTGGCTTTTCTCCGTCTGATGCTCAGTATAAACATGGACGTCTGTCCAGTGACAAGCGTGGATCCCCCCGCCAGCAGGAAGGTTTTGTGCTCGTCCCTGTCGTCATTAATTCTGTGAGTGGAGAAAACGCCAAAGCCCCCCCACCACCACATTTTTCTCCATATATGGGTTGTGTGTGACTTCTGAAGAACGGGGAACATCTGTGCTCGCTGTCCGCTCACTGACGAAGGTGGAGAACCGCCGCTGCGTCCTCTGGACAAACGCAACCCGACACATTCTTTTCTTTCTCGATTACAATGAAATGTCCTTTTATGGCTCCACTCTTCTTCTCCGGTGAGGAGCGTCTAGTCAGGCCCAGCTTGTTGGTGACTTGTATGTTTCTATTTCCTCCTGCTGTGGTTGAGAATATATTTGGCTTTCGCCGTGTTCGCCGGCTGCATCTGGAGTGGTCGCTATAAAAAGCAGTTGAACTCAAAGCTGCTGCTGACAGCATCTTGGCGCAGACTTCTCATTCGCTGCTGCCATCACGACGCCGACCAAAAAGACTTTGACCCACAGCCGCAGGTCACGTGACCACCTGAGCAGCTCGGAAAACACTGGTCAGAAACGATAGCTGTGTAGTTTTTCCGTAGTACGCTTCGGTCACTCAATTGGTTCAGAGGATCCATGGACACTTTGCACCCTCAATGGACGCCGTCTTGGTGACGTAGCAGAAATGAAGCATCTTTCATGGTGGACAACAGCGGCACCAGTGATACCACGGTGGATATCACCTACTGATGGAATCCCAGCCTATGCTAACATTAGCTCGCTAGCTAGCAAACTGTAGCACGTTTTCAGTCGTTGGCTTTGTGGTGTTCGTTTGGTGCTCGTGTTTGATAAATTGTCGTCTTCACTGTAGATTGAGGTTTAAGATGAGAGGTCAGAGGTCGATGTGTTTCTGATTTGAGACGGTACTACCCCGTCAAAAGGAGTACGGTACATAGTGTACTACAAAGACGTGTACCAAGGGAAGTATGTGGTTTGAGACACAGCAGCTGACCGACCCACCGAACAGAGGTTCTGTTCAGTCTGCGGCACTTTGATTATGTCCTCCAACATCGCTCCGCGACACAAACAGGAACCTTCTGTCCAGCTCAGCGGAGCGATGATATTTCATCCCGCTGAAACGCCCCCACTGATGTCCCTCTCCCCAGCCTGAGCGCTCCACACTCAGGTCCGAAGTCAGGGTCACCTGCTCAGGGACGGTCACTGGTTTAACTGGCTGCAGCTTCAGGGACCAGGCAGATGATCGGGGTGAGGGAGAGGTAGCGTTTCATTTCCACGTATGATTCAGACTTTCATTAACCCCTGAGATAGGAACAGCAAGCCAACGCTGCATTAGCATTCTGTTATTGATTGTCATATAAATCGTACAGCACTCGGCGAACATGAAGTGAAACGCTCCCCTGATGGCAGTAGAACAGCTTTTCATGTGATTCCTCCGCGCACACCAGACGCTGGACGATATTTCAGTCTGGAAATGCTGCTGCCTCAGCACTCTGAACCCCCGACCGAGTGATTTACTGGTGGTGGCTGCTCCAGAAGTACAGTGTATCAGTGTATCAGAGATGGAGATGGTTTGAGTAAGTCTTTAATGGTGAATTCAGCTGGAAACACGAGTATTATGCGTTTACTATCTATTCATAACTGTCATGAACAAAGTCACCATCATACAAGTTAAGTGAACAGCTTGTTGTCACAGGGGGAAAGCTGTGATTGTCTCAAATGAGGTGTCAGTCAGAAGGTCAGATGCCATTCAGCAGCCACAAACATAATAAATATAAATATATATATTTTACTGGCCAATGTGAGGAGACTGACGGCCAGAATGGTCCTATGAAAATGACAACTCGTGTTTTGGAATGATTTGGAACAGAGGAACTGGTAGCAGCTGTCTTCATAAGAGACGTGGTAATATTTACCAAAGGATTAAAGCAGCCAACATGTGGAACCTTTGTGTGTTTGCACATTCTTTAGACAATCAACAATCGTATTTGCAAAGACCTACGTGCACCCTCCCCCCACGCCCTCATGCTGGCTCGTCCCGAGAACAATAGGATCAGAGATTGATCTGCTCCACCTTGCTCCAGTAGCCATAAGGTCTCACTTACTGCTGTGCCCGATTAGAACGGCAAACACAGCTGGTGCCCAGTGCTCCAGTGTCGGGGTTTCACCGGGCGCCATGTGTCCATTTTGTCCGCCATGATGGATGGAGCAAAGTCAGGGTGCACGTTCCCACCTACTCATCAGTGGGTGAAGATGGACCGTGTCCTTGTTTTCCTTGAAGATGAAAACACACGCAGATGATCCATATTATACAGTATACTGTATATGTTACGGGTAATATGCAAATTACCTGGGTTGTTTGTGAACTACCTGTGTTTTGGGGTAATATGCAAAGCTACTACATCTTGCTAGCTAGCTAATGTTATCAGCATTATCAGAGCTAGCTACCGTAGAAATCCCTAGCTAGCTAATGATCCGTTAGCTAGCACAAACACTATACCCTAACCTGTAGAACCCATGAGGACGGGTTGTTTGCAAACTACTCGTGTTTTCGAGTAATGTGCAAAGCTACATCTAGCTAGCTAGCTAGCTACATTATCAACATTGTCAAAGCTAGATAGCTAGGGTTAGGGTTAACCCATACAACCCGGACGGACGGGTTGTTTGCAAACTACATGTGTCGGATTATGTGCAAATAACCTGGGTAAATTGCATATTCCCTGTTTTTTGACAATACTTGTAACATACATACAAGGATATGGACACCTGCAATATCTACATTAGTCTTTGTTTTATCGTGTTCCATGGATCTGCATGGACTTTGTGACAGATGGCTGCCAACAACTTCAGAGGGTCTCGGCAGCGAACACATTCAGGCTCATTAGCGCTCCTCACCCGGGCCAGCCTCCTCCCCACCTCCCCCCAGCCTCAGCAGTCGGTGGTTGGTTCTCCAGCCAGATCAGCTCTTTTCTCCTCTTCTCCATCCCTGGTCTTTGTCGTGTTGGTTCACTGCTCTGGCGTCCGCCCAGCGTAAACATTGTCCCGGTTGCTTCAGGTCAATCCTGTTATCCACACAGGGAAAACTGTTTTTATCCAAAGAGGTAAAGTATCCATGTTTGCTGGAGGCTGATTGGTTGTGTGAGATAAGAGGGAAGAAAGGACAGTTTATCGATCCCATCAGTCTTCGTACAAAAGAACATAAATGCACGATAGACATCTCATTTTATCGTCGTCTCATGCTGGATGTGTGTGGGCTCGCTGGCGCCATGACAACCAACGTCAAATTACATTTTCTCTTTCTCACCACAGTGGACTTTCCACAACTGCCCAGAAACATTCAGTGAAGCTTTTCTGTACTTTTCTTCTCTCCTGCCAAAGCCGGGATTTGTGCTTGGCAGAGTGGACCAACCTGGGGCACCTGTCTGCAGCAGATGAGGATCAGGTCTGTGAGTTCTACACCCACCAGGACCTGAGCAGCCGCTTCTTGAGTCAGTGTTTGTAACCAGTCACGCAAAGGAACAGATCAGGGTCAGTGGGGTCGGTGTTGGTTCACCCCATTTTCTCTACGGTCACTGGCTCAACTCAACCCGATTCAGACCGGTTCCATTGCAGTTCAGTTCCTCGGCTGTGGTGGCATTTGATTCGCCACACAACCACAAGAACGATGTAGGACGTGGAAGAGATGAGAACCTGCTGCTCAGTCTCAGACCGAGAAGAGAGACGGAGCAGGACACGATCACAGAGACCAAACTCTACTCTTTGAACCTTCTCAGACACCAAACACACCAACGTCTGGTCTTGACTGACAGACCTCAGTGTTCAGTGAGGGACACGAACCAAGAACTGTGTGGCTATCGCTGGTAAAATTGCCGGTAGATTCCCGTGTTCGCTTGGGACCAGTCAGAAGTCTGTAGGCGTCAGACGTTCAGTATCAGCTCAGCTCGCCGGAGCCTCGCAGAGCAGGAACCAAAAAGAGCAGCAGGTCCCAGGTTCTGTCGTTAATGAAAGCAACAAGAGATCTCCAGTGGAGTCGTGCTGGGAGCGTGCAGTGGAAAGGAGGAAGGAGAATGGACGCGCTGTGGGAGGTGATCAGTTGCGTGTTCATGATATTTGACATTGAGCTGTCATTGGAGACGCTGAGTCCTAATATGTCTGCAGTTGACCCTAATGTCATTAGAGGTGCTGGAGCCATGACACTGAGCTGTGAGGTTGTCAAATGCACAACATGTAAGCAACGCTCGCTCTGTCGAAAGAAATGATCGTTCCTCCCCACGTGGGATGAAAACATCTGGTTAATATAAATCAGGAGTCAGCAGTTCTAGATTGCAAATACTGAAAAACGGCCACACGTCCATCTGCATCTGAGCCATTAGTTTATTTCGAGGTCCATCGGAGCTCTTTTCCAGATGGACCTCCCTGCCGTGGATGATGTGTAGTCTCTACAGTTTAGACTGACTCTGTGGTCAGAGTGGAACGACTGACTCACGACTGCAGTCGGGATCGTGTGCGTCTATCTGCCGGGTGAAACAGCTGCTGGAGGTGGAAATTTTCTGCAGGACGTTTGTCTCTTCTGCTTCCACGGCCCACGGAGGAGAAGTCATTGTACAACATGCCCCCCCTGGACACACTTTGGCGTGGAGGGGGGTCACTGCCATCATCTTCCTCGTCGATACTTAGAAGCTGAAGAATTTTCCTGAGTGCAGATGAGACGCCTCAGCCTGAGCGGACGACTTCAACGTCTGATACTTCCTCTGAGTCCTTCTCGCCCTGCTCCTCGGTAGTAATTTTGTGTGCGCGCGTGAGTGGATTTGTCTCCAGTGGCGAGCCCTGCGGTCGACTCTCGTGGTGAAACCACCCTGAATGGAAACTTGTGGTTACCCCTTTTTCTACTAATAAGGTTGTTTTACAGTGCACGTGTCCCTACTGGTGCCCCCGAGGCTGAGGCCGATACTAATGACAATGCTGACAAACCCCAGGAACTGGGTTTTCCTGCCGGCTGTGACGGTCGTCCTGGATCAAGGAGTTCAAACTCCTCTTTCTCTCTGATTTGTTGACAACAGTGTCTCATTGCCACGCCCCTCATTGAATAGTGTGTCTGAGGTCGAAGGTCAAGATGGTGTGTGTGGTGTGTGCGCTCAGCAGAGCTTCTGAAGCCCAATCATGCCACCATACGGTGCCAAGTTGTTTTTGTCCTTGGCCACCAGCCATTGAACAAGCGAGCAGACCACACTCAGTCTTTCCAACCAACCTCGGTATCATCAGCCTCAGCGTCTCGGCTCCTGGCGAGCTGAAGCCTGTTTCAGCCCAAGATACACACACACACACAGCAGGAGAAACGCTGAAGAACTATGTTTTCCTCTGTTGGCAGGAGAACGCCGTAGTTGGAGACAACGTGTCCTCGCAGTCCGTGTGCACCTGAGGGATCAGGTGAGACCTTCCAACCCGTCTTCTCCTGATGTTGGCGTGTGCTTCCTGCCCGCTGAGCGGGAGCGGAGCAGTCGCCGCCTTTGACTGACCCAAACAGTAGCTGTGTTGTCGTCAGACATTTGCCTCCAGGGTTCGCCCCCCCCCCGCTCCCCCCGTGAATAAATACCACCCTTGTCCTCTCATAATGGAACAGCTTGACCTTCCATGACCTCTGCTGGCCCAGCATCTGCCTGTCGCTCCGCTGGGACGTCACCAGGCTGTCACATCTGCCTGTGACCAGTAATTCCATTGATTGTGTGAATGTGTTTCACGGACTAAAATGAAAAGCAGTTCCGGAACGTTCTGTCTGCTGGAACATGCTGCCGATTTTACCGTCTGCAAGTTGTTTTGTTCTGGCCGCTGCGCATGACGACTGTATGACGATCGTCACTGGCGTTCTGGAGCGTCACTGTGAACGGGAGGATCATCGGTTTGGCAGCGACCGTAATTGAATCATGTCTGCAGAACATGTGGAACAGCTGCGAGCGCGGAGCCCGGTCGGAGCCCGGTCGGAGCCTGCGATGGCTCCTCGGTGTGTTGTCACTTTCTATGGGCCACATTCCTTTATGAAGGGGCGTGTGTGTGTGTGCGTGTGAGAAACGGGACAGAGGAGATAGTTCTGCAGTGATTTGTGAGTGTGTCTGCTCACGGGACAAACTGGTTTAGGTGAGACGGGACACTTCCTGTTCTGGGGCTGTGAAGCATCTGTTCTGGATTTGAGCACGATGACGACAGCCGGCTCATTTCTGCTGATTCATGGAAATGAAACTCTGATTGAAAATGTGTTTCTGCTGGTAACGTGACATCACGCCAACACTCTGAAACTCATTGTCGAGTTTTTATTTTGCGTAGTACAAGTGGCAGTAGGTCAAAGGGTTGAGACACACACACACACACACACACACACACACAGAGCCTCCCGTGTGTGTTAAACCTGTTTGTGAAGGTGAAGAATGTGTCCTCCTTTTCAAAACCATCCTTCTCTTTGTCCTGGAACAGATCCGTCACCAGACACGTTCACACAGGTGACGTTTCCTTCAGCTAATCATGGTGAAGAGCTGCAGAGCGAACGTGTCTGAACTCTGTGCCCACTGTCCTCTGGTTCATCGTCTGAACAACGTGAAGGCGTCAGTGTCTCTGCAGGACTCGTTGACAGGTCACCTGTCACCAGCAGTTGGGTCATTCATTCATGTCAGCTTTGATAATGACCACTAGTTCTTATTATTCCTTTTCTTATTCTTATTTTCAAGATGTGCTGACGTTGTCAATCTGAAACGTACTGAGGCAGGTTTAGTAAGGTTTAGAGTTTGTTGCTCCAGAAACAAGGACGACGACTGCTGCTTTTCACAGAAACTGACAGAAATCCAGGTTCATTGACGTTTGGAGGAACTTTCTGGAGAGATTTCCTCATTCCGGGATGACCAAACTCCAACCAGCTTCCTGGTACGGCCTCGGGTGTGTCGCCACGATCGTTTGTGTTGCAGTTGCGTACCAGTCCCATCGGGGCAGCGTCCATGTCGGTGACGTGACAGGACAACGCAGCGGTTAAAGGGACAAACGCACGGAGACCATTGGTTGACGTGCTTCTGTCTGCCGCTGGGTCTCTAATGACACACTTGTGTTTGTACCCTTCTTTGTAGTACACTATACGCACGAGGTGCTGACACGCAGCGTCTCCAAATTTCAACAGGGCAGAGTTGTCTCAAACCAAACGGTCCCGTCGGGCTCTGACTGGAAAGGACAGAAATGATAAATTTGGACATTTTCCCTTCTGCTACTTTTTAAAAGGTGAGTGCTTCCGGCCGGTCTCGCCTCACTGACGGCGCGTTTCCTGATAAAACGTCCAGTGGAGTTGTGTTTTATTTTCATTAGGGTGGTTTTGGGAACATCCTATGAACTTTCCATCCATTTGAGCGTCGTGCACTACATCTTCAATCCTCATTCAGTGGGAACGTGCTTCAGTTTAGGAATGGAAGTATGAGATTTGAGACACGATTTGAGCCTTTTTTTTCCTAACGTGTAAAATGTCTTCAGTGGAAACTGTTTGAAGTGCTGGTTCTCACACTGAGGTTTGGGGACCCTCAGGGGTCCTCAGCAAAATATGTACACAATGAACATGTTGGTCATGGGGTTCATAGACATTTTGTAATAGAACACTTGCATGTCATCAGATGGGGATGTGGTCTGAAAGGATTTCAGTTGGTAGAGAGACCTCGAGGGGCTTTGGAGCGTTCCGACCTCCCGCTGCACACGGGGAAGGGTCTCCGGCGGTGGTGGCCGAACCTCCGTGTGTCTGTGTGTGTCTCCTCGGCGGCCGTCTCACCTTTCATAAGAGCTCTCAGGATGCCGAGCAGACGGACGGCTCAGATTTCTCCTATCTGAGCTGTAAACGTGCGACGCGCCGGCTCCATAACACCCACTGTATTTTATGACTCGCTGAGTTTAACGCTGCAGTAAAACCGATTGGTTAACGATACCTGGAGAAAAAAAACGTCTTTCCTGGGAAAGTGAGACTACATAAAGATAAGGTTCATTTCATAAACTGATGAGAAGGTATGTTACGTTCTCCGGGGTCAACGTGTAGCCGTCCGCTGTGAGCAGCGTTCCAGCAGTTATTTACTGAAGCAGTGTGTGTTCACCAGAGAAACGTCCCCATTAGAGTTTTAAGGACTTTTATATGAGCTGTGTGTGTGTGTAAACGTGCTGGCTTACAGACTGCAGCTACCCCACGACGTGTCTGAACTGTTTCATTCACCTGATGGACGGTTTACACACTGTGCTCCTCTGTTTACTAGACTCTGATGTAGGTCCCCGACGGGATGCTGACTTTATCCCCCCGTCTCCAGCCCCCGTCTCCAGCCCCCCGTCTGGCTCCGCGGCGCTCAGCCTCGGAGCAGCGTGTGTGCCGGTCTCGCTTTCGGTGGATCGCTGCATTCCGTGTAGTTCTTGAGACAAAGAAAGGACGTGACGCTTCGTCTGGTGGATTTGCTGCAGTGAAAAATGAATTCTGAAACAAGCTGATCCCTTAAAGACGGGGAGGGAGAATGTTTTGGTCACTGTTGGAAGCAGAGGCAGAAGAAAGCAGATGATTGAAAAACACATTAAAGGACGCGGGCTGTTTTCAACAAAGAAAAGCTTGAGGACAGAGCAGCGTTTATCCTGGTTGATGAAACCCCCCCATCCCGGCTCTCCGGTCACTTCCGTCGCTCTGAGCCGGAGCAGCTCCGCGACGAGGTGACTGATGTGGAAACAGCTATTAATCTGACTCGCTCGTCGATTTATTTCATATTTCTCAGCCACTCGTCATTCTCACTGGTTGGTTTCCCAGGTCGTCAGCCTGTGGTCTGGGGGTCAGCGCAGTAACGAACGCCATCAGGGTGATGGATATTCTCTTCAGGTCCACTGTGATCGACACTCTGGTCCTTAATGGACCATCAAAGAAGAGCCGTCGTCAGTTAGCGCGCCGTTGGTCGCCTTGGCACCGGGCGTGACGTCTGAATCACTGGGTCCAGCTCCGCCTACGGGCCCCCATCACATGTCGCCGTTTGGCAGCGTGGGAGGTCAGGGGGTCAAACCC
>JBBMJM010146254.1:0-11083 GCA_037832705.1 Centriscus cristatus
CATTAAGTAGTATATCACATATGGTCACAACATTTTCAGTCACAGCGAATAAAGCAGTTCTTGTGTGTACTGTACTTGTGTGTCACTGAAACTGACAGAAAAGACCTGAGTCATACAAACAGTAAGAACACTGACAGCTCATACAGCAAGTGACTCAGACTGCAAGTGGAACATACATGTTGGTGTGTGAGTCACTATAGTTTGTATTTAAATACTTGTCCCATTGTTGGCTTGTTGCCTGTTGCAGATATAGAAGGAAACCGAATAATTACCTCAGTCTCATTTCAGTTGGCACAGTAAAGCCATGTAATACATTTTGTATTTGATTCCTCGGTCCAGAGACAGAATGCCATAAAGAATAGAAAACACAGTAGGTTGCTGAATGTCGCACAGAGTTATGCCTCCACATGCAGTATTCCATGATAGGTTGATCTACGTCTCAACAATGTGCTACGGGAGGTTGGGTAGTACTGATCGTATGTGTTCACAGTGGATCAGGGAAGAGTTGGGCATGTGTCCCTGCTGCTTGAGTAGAATTGTTTGATTGAGAGGTTAATATAAATCCAGTAAAGGGCATTGACACAAAATGAATGCGAAGCTGCTGGTGTGATGACTTGGTTTTGCTCACTCTGTCCCTCCAGGCTTGGCTCTTTTACAAAACGACAATTGGTTCTTGTGGGAAATGAGCGCCGGCTTGTCCAAATGAAAACTACTCAATTTAAACTAACTGCATAAGTCTTTAGAGGCTTCTTAAATATAAATATGCATACATACCATAAATACATGAAACAATAAACAGAAACTTTGAAATCAAATCGGAAGAACAGCAGAAACACAGGCAAAGGTAATGTATTTGGTGTGACTGTCATGGCTCAGCTGCCACCCGCTGATGTGTCACTGCCTTCAGACTCACCCAGGGCAGTTGATGGAACATTTTAGAAAACCCTACGTGGTTCTGTAGTTTGAATACGTCTGCTCTCCAGAGCCAATAGTTTCACATAGAACGATATAGTTTGAAACAGAAACAGAAATGCTGTTATGGGTTGTAGAAGTTCTGACTCGATTTGGGTGGTTCTTCACCCCATGTCATGTCTTAAAACCATTTAACCATCAACGATTGTCACATGAATGAATACATGATTTCAGTATGTTCTACAGCAGCGGTGCCCAACCTTTCTTGCCCCACGGATGGTATAATGTCAGACAATATTTTCAGGGACCGGCCTTTAAGGTCTGGTAGATAAATACAACAAAATAATATATGACCTGCATGAAAACTGTGGTATTTTCTAAACATAATACTAAACATGAATCATGACATGAGCAATGTCCTCTCTGGTCACTATGGTAACGTTTAAACATGCCTTCAAAATAAGATACACCGCAAATACAAAGTGCCTGAAAAATCCGACTCACCATAATGCTGAATCAGTGGGAGCCCTGAGCTTGTTTTTCCGCAGCCAGGCGGTCCCATCTAGGGGTGATAGGAGACAATGACAACCGAAGTGTGTGGCTTATGTCCAGTCTACTTCATAATTTTGTTTTGGTCGCCATCACTGCAGAAAACCCTGCTTCACACAAGTAGGATGTCGTAAATGGAAACAGTGTTTCCAGTGCTGTTGTGGCATCCCAGGGTATTCAGCCATGACTTGAATCCAGAACACCGGCAATTTTTCAAAATAAAACATATTTCAGATTCCAACGGAAGTAAACGGAAGTAGTGTAAGTTATTTATTCTTTCTGTGCGGCCCAGTACCAAATGACACACAGACCGATACTGGTCTACGGCCCAGGGGTTGGGGACCACTGTTCAACAGTACTGTTTGACTCAAGCAACAATAGCTGTTTCATCACCTGATGTGTAGTAAAACTTTTCTTTGTCCCCTCTGTGCCACACCTTGTACCGCAGCCTTTCCCTGTGCTTACTTATTTTCAAGGACTCATTCGTTGACTACATTTTCCAGGCACTGAGAATTGAATTTCCATTGCCTGAGGACCGTCTTCTTCCTCCTAATTAATTGTAGTGTAATTAATTAATATCCATGACAGCGGCTGAGGGAGTTAGCCGCGCTGAATTGATGTATTTAACATGTTGTGGATCAAGGTCAATAAATTAAGAAACAACTGGGGGAAGAAAATGAATCATCATAACCTACATCTCTGCATAGTATTTTCTTCTAGGTCATAATCTGCCATACTGTAAGTCAATATACCATGCTATCTAAATGCTATATGCACAGTACTTACACTGGTCAAGATGGTGCCTTACTTTACCCAGACTTACGTCCAGACATTCACTGATGGAACAACCAAAAAGAAAACCCAAAACCGACCACAGCGTAACATACTACATACTTTTTTCATGGTGCATCAGGGGATCACTGTCGAAGAGAGTTGTGGCACTGGTATAAAAGGATCATCATCTCATGTCCAATGCAGGGAATGTCATTTTGCAGCGATACTTGGCTCATCTCGAACGATATGACTTGACTCCATTCAAGGGCTAGAAATTGATTCAGTGAGTAATCATAATAGTATTTAGTGAAAAACTGAACCAGTGAACCAGTAATATGAAAACTGTGGACTGTTCAGGGGAGTTTTTAATTAAATATGGATATAAATAAGTTAACGGTGCGATTAATGGCAAAAACATTCACCTCTTATTCAATGAGAATCATCACAAGTTCAGAACCTGATGATGAAAAGGCAAAAAAGTGTCCCTGATACTTGAGATGTTCACTGTGTCTTACTCTCAGCACTCTGTGAAATGACAGAAGTAGCAGGGAAGTGAACTGTTCATACAGCCTCATAGGTAACGATGACCTTTATTCTCATGTACAGAAAAATGAAGTGCAACCTTACCAAGCAGCACAAGGTAGAACTAAGCTCAGAAAAACACTCACGATCTCAGCAGCATGTTTCAGAACCCCCTTTTACAAAAAAACAAATGTAACATGTAACAAATATCATTGCAGTAAATAAAAGTATAATTTGTCTCTCCAGGTTGAACAGGTAGAGCATACTGCTGTGTTCTCCTGTCATGTTGCCTGATAGGTTTCAGCAGTGAGTACAGTTAGTCCATGTCCATTCATAGAGAGTAAGATTTGGACACGTGGGGTCCTAATTCATTGTATGTTTGTTGGGGAAAAGCAGCGCTTTCCAAAAATTGATTGGGTAGGCCTGATTGTGGTAAACATCTGTAGCCACAGCAGCCTGATGGAAACATGGCTGCCAATACACACCAACAGCTTTTCCAACCCCCATTAAACATTTAGATTCATACAAGGGTGGCTGAAGTGTCTGGCCCAGGCTAATTGCATGTTGATTGGCAACTCTAAAATGCCTGTTTGCCCATTGACAATGGGTCCAGCACAACCACGACCCGTAACCGGAGTATGGGGCAGATGACGAATGAATGAAGTCACACTTCTTATAAAAAGTTGATTGGCATTCAAGTCTACTGAGCAGATATCAAAATGCAAAATTATGCATGAATGCAGGAAAAGGTTAGGATGATTCATCCATATCCACAACTAATTTTTCACCCAAAATGTCAAGAATAGGCGTTAATGGAGAGTCTATCTGATGAATGTCTGCCTAATGAGTTGTTCTCCATTGAATGATCATTCCACTGTGGAACCTTGTTGAATCATGGGTGTTACAGGGGCAACGTATCAGATGTTACTCGTGTTCGGTGATAGGACTCAGGACTGATTTATAACATATTTCTATTTGAATCAATCTCCGACAAGCTGCAATTTCCTTCGGTCTCCAGGTGAACTGAAAAGGGTAATATAATGGTAAAGCAATGGCCTGTCAGGCGTCTTGAGGACGCCTGACAGGCCATTGTCTCACTAGGTCACTCGGAGGTTCAGCCCATCTGGAAAAAGATCTGACTTATGACCACCATATCTTTTTCTCGTCCCAGCTGTGCTCTCAGTGATAGCGACTGTTGTCTCTTCCTTTGCCTTGTCACATACGCCATTCCCTTGCTCGTCCACTTGTGTCTTTTTCTTTCTCTCCCCTGGGCAATTGATCTCCTCGTCCCATTTCCCTGTGGCTGCCACGCTCCACCATCAGAGCATGTTTAATTAGCCCAGGTGAGGAATGTTCTCCTGTCTTTACACACAAAAGAAGCATGTGGTTGAAAAAGAGCAAAGACAAGAAGCAGAACCAGTGAAAACACGGGCCATGACGTCTTCTTTTCAGTGATCCAGTATGTTTTTAATATACGAATTATAGAAGACGGTATCATTTAAAGGAGGTACGAGGACCGATGCCCTTTAGTGAGGGAGCAGCAGTGTCTATTTAGTCTAGACAATGACAGAATTAGAATTCTCCCTGCAAAGGCTCTCATGTCTACAGTAGTTTTCTGGTGTGTTGGATGGAAAAAGGTGAACAGGAACAGCGCTAAGTCTGTATCATACTAATGTGACCTCACAGATATTGTATAATTTATCAGTCTGACTGGCAAAGCTGTGATATCAGGAAGTTGAACGTTCTGCATTGGGGGTTGATTTGACAGGGATTATAACACATGGTTCGGTATTTGCCCCTCTGCCACAACATACTGAGGTGTTTGTCCTTAAAATGAAGTCATTTATAAAATTTTAAAATTCTTGATGAAGTAGAAACAGGAAAGTTACTTTACAGCATAGCCAGTATGCCGGTATTAAAAAGCGAATCATGTCCTCACTTTGAAATTGCTCTTTCTGCCACTTCCCTTGCTTTGATATTGGCTTTCAATACATTAATGCCACATTTCCTCTCATTTTCACCTGTAGCTACGTCTAGATCGACTCTACCAGTGACCACAGTCAGTTTCAGTGCAATATATTACAACTTTGCTGCAGGGTGGGTGAATAATAACACTAGGAGTGATGAGCATTACTCAAGCAGGCTCTCTGCCCACATGATCTCAGCCAACCCAGGCAAACCTGCCTGAGTGAAAACCCAGGGCAAATGTTACAGGCGTCACACACGCGTGGTCTGTAACAGATATGTCCCGAATCTCTATGTAACAGAAATAAGAGGACGTGAGCCGAGATGGTGTCGCGTCTGCAGGCGGCTCTCAGTCTTTATTCACATATCTCTTTTGTTCCAGAGTTCGAAATACACATTGTAACACATGCCAAATATGTCAAAAATGAATGTTTTTTTCCTTTTGTTAGTAAGCGATGTGCACTTGTCACAGAAATAACCTGCTTCCCATTCCTTTTTTTTCTTAATCAATTATACACATATCAACACAACAAGTAACAAATTATGAACAAAATGTTAATTATAAGGAGCCAGGACACAAAATACAATTCACCATGAGGCCACCCCCATTTTACTCCTCAACAACGTGGGAGCCGCCATTACATGACACAACTTCACTTAGTTACCGTCATTTTCACTTTCCCCGAATGAATAAAAGGGTATATTTGTTGCTCTACAATAAAGTAATTTAAACAGTACGCGTAATAAATTCACGTCACCAACCTGTATGTAACAGAAATAAGAGGACGTGAGCCGAGATGGTGTCGCGTCTGCAGGCGGCTCTCAGTCTTTATTCACATATCTCTTTTGTTCCAGAGTTCGAAATACACATTGTAACACATGCCAAATATGTCAAAAATGAATGTTTTTTTCCTTTTGTTAGTAAGCGATGTGCACTTGTCACAGAAATAACCTGCTTCCCATTCCTTTTTTTTCTTAATCAATTATACACATATCAACACAACAAGTAACAAATTATGAACAAAATGTTAATTATAAGGAGCCAGGACACAAAATACAATTCACCATGAGGCCACCCCCATTTTACTCCTCAACAACGTGGGAGCCGCCATTACATGACACAACTTCACTTAGTTACCGTCATTTTCACTTTCCCCGAATGAATAAAAGGGTATATTTGTTGCTCTACAATAAAGTAATTTAAACAGTACGCGTAATAAATTCACGTCACCAACCTGTATGTAACAGAAATAAGAGGACGTGAGCCGAGATGGTGTCGCGTCTGCAGGCTGCTCTCAGTCTGACAGCTGGAGCTTGTCACGCCCAACTCCGCTCACCTGGATGCACACTCCCTCTAGTGGCACAAAATAAGATAGCGCTTTCTACCTTGATATCAAAAGAAATTTTACCATCCCAAATAAAAAAATAGTGAACACACTATATGTGGGTGTCACACAAACACCTCCGACTGCCTCCTCTGCTTGCTCACATTTGAGCTTAGGTCAACTCATTTGGGATTTGCCTGCTCTGCCTCAGTTGTTTTTTTGTACAGCAACAAAAAACATTCATAACATACTGTATGTGCACCTGTTCTTAATATTTAAAGGTTTTGCGATTGTACACTATGATAACGTGATTTATCCCAGACCACAGCTTACACAAACCTCCCTGCTGTGGTGATTTAAATAAGCGGTCAAGACTTAGACTTAGGATGCAGGTGTAGAATTTTAATCATCCTCCTATCGGCGGAATTCCCCACCTCTTTCTGCGTCCTCGTGTGATATGATGATGAAGGGAGGATAAGAGAAGACCTATTTTCAGCTCTCTACATTGTTAGACAGTTTTCCTCCAGCATTTCTAGCTACAGACAAAGGACGTGCCTCCTTGACTGCTGAATATACTGCGGTATGTGATAGATGAGCAGCAGTCAACCATACTTTGGTATTTTTAAAGTTTTTTTTTTTATTCATGTTCGCTTTACCCTCTCAGATGGCCCGGCCAAACGATGGCACAACAGACCCCAGCAGAAGAAAAACAGCAAATCAAATTAGGTGTATTTTCTTTTATGCTCTGCACATTACTACATTGTGTATCTAGTTTTAATCATCCTAAAACAATGGGATCTGGAATCACAAAGCAGTACCTGGCTTTTTTTAACTGTCCTTTGATGTTATAACTGTCATGGCTGCCCTTATTTGGTTTTGTGTTGGCTCCCTCTGGCTGGCAGTGGAGGTGTGGCCAGGCTGATGGCTCCGGCTCTTAAGCTGAGCGTTGGCTACGTCCCACTGGCAGATTGTTTGTGCTTCTACGCCAACTCTCCTGCCGTTCATTACTCGCTTCCATTATTTCTTGTCCGGTTCTCCATCGTTTTTCTCGTTCCGCCGTAGCGCGTGTTATTTGATCTGTTCGTCTCTCCCACTTTTGAGGAGGTCTTTCTGTTTACTGTTTTCTCGTCGGTTGCGTCGTCGTCCCCTGCTCACTCGCCACGGAGCAGGGAGTGCTCGGTTAGTCGGCTGATTTTGCGTTTGGGTTTGACTCGGGTGTTTTCCTTGTTTTCCTTGTTTGTTTTTTTCTTGTCTGTGCTAAGGTTAAATCATTATTTCTCCGAGCTACGTTTCCCTCTCGTGAATAGCCTGCACTATTGCATCCACACAAAACCTTGGGCCACCTTGGGCTTGACAACTTCCTTTATGTTACACTACCTCGTTTCTCCACTGGCAATCAACAAATCGTCGTCATGGTAATGTGGATGACTTCCACCTTGATAAAACCTTCCAAAGTACGTGTTTCAAAATAAAAGGCAGGTGCATTTCAGCTCTAGAGACAGCTGGGTCTGTTCCAGGCATATTTGCAGGTCAACTCACTCCTGTGTCTTCCTCGCTGACAGAGGGGTTACTTGAGATGCATTGCTGGAGCCTGACAGCTGTCTGCACTCTGGCACATTTTGGTGCGTTCTTCCCCCAGAGGCTGCTGATATAATGTTCCCAGGGGAACGCTAACGTGCACCTCACATCTGTCGATCAGGAACTGTTGCAGTTCACCGGCAGGTGGAATATCGTCCATCCAAGGACCTGAATAGAGAGTAAATCTTGGAACTTTGTACGCTGATACGTTACACTGCAAACAAACTCACAGAAATGGTAATTCAAGATCATCGGCATCTAAAAGACACCATACACAGTATTCTCTTCAGAACTCAAGTCAGAAGTTCATGATCGCCCCCTAGTGACTGTCAGAGGAACATATGGGCATAGGGGCCTATTTCGCTAGTGTGTGACAAATACATCTTTCTTCACGCATTCACATGAATCAAAGGCCTTAGTTAGAAGAGTTACTGAACAAATGAGACACACAAGTGATTTTTGTAAATGCAGAGCCTTGTTTCAGTCTACCAAAGTAATTATTCCACAAATTTTAGTAAGGGACAAGCTTTTAAATGAACTTGCTGTTAATGACATGCTCAATTCAAACAGGAATATCTGCTCATCCCAACTTTACAGATCACCGCAGAATTGTACAAAAGCAACATCATATGAAATGCTGATTGGTAACCATGGATATAGATTTCCTACACAGTAAATACCTGGACAATTATCCTTTGCTGCACACCAAAGCACATCTCTCAAATCATGGAAGCTACTTTTAGCACATGGGTACAAAGATAGCTTCTTGATTCTGGCTGACAAATATCTGACCCAGACACTACAATCCTTCAGTACACGTCACACGATTGCTCATAAAATGTGACGAATGGTGCCCATGAACTTTCTCTCCCACTGGTTTGACATGAATAATCATTTGATATTTAAGAAGGGGCAGTTAAATGTAAATATATCAATATAAAACACTACAGTCTCGTCTGCTGATATTTGGAATCACTGAAGCATTCATGAGGTGAACATCTACATCTGTGAATGAAGCCCAGCCTGTCAAACCTGCAACAACCTGTCTTGTTTGTCAGCATTTTTTACCTGTGTGTTCGTGCACTGAGTTAAATATACTGTGGTGGTTGCAGCACTGGCCCTCCAAAGCACTCTCAAGGTCATTTACATGCTGAACAGTCTATCCTGGTGGTTGTTTTGAGGGAGGAACATGTGGAGCACCAGTACTCCCACTTTCCTTTACATTTTACAATGTTTTATTGTGCATTGTCTGTTGTAATAAATACAGTTATCTTACATGACATTGCATCAGACAGATAGATAGACATTTTCCTTTGCTGGTGATCCATGGCACAATCGTCAGTGCTTCCTGTACTAGATCATTATAAAGTCCTATTGATGCAGCATCATTAGTAGATTCATCTCAACAACCCTCGTGATCAGGTTAATAATGTGTCAGTGGACGCTATGATAAAAGCATGAACAGTCAAACAACTGCTCCCTGGGGAGGGACAGGATCTGATCTGATTCAGCAGAAGAACACACATGGGAATTCATTCTTCAAGAAACTGCTAGTTACAAGATAAGACTCCAACCCGTGCATGACAACAAGGTTCATGTGCATTATTTATTTATAATTTCATTTAACATGCAATCTGCTCTTTTCCTCTCTTTAGATGATAATAGACTTCCTTGTAACTTGACTCGGAGAGTGTGCACAAGCAATGTGACGTTACTTTTGTTTGTTTATGCACACATGGCAGAATAATTCTAAAAAATGCATATTGAATTTCATCTTACATCTTGAATTATTTACGACACTATGACCTCTAAGTTGTTGTACAAAGAATTTACAAAGAATTTTACTGACTGCACCTTTAAACAGTGCTGACTCATCCAGTGCGTGGAAGGACTAAATCTTTGAGAGCAGCTAATTGTAAACCCTGCTTCACTTGTATTCTGTGGGTGGATCGAGTTTTACAGGGGAGATCTGTGGTACTTTTTTCATGCCTCATCACCCTGAGAAACATAATAATACATGTTATTTAACCAAAAAACGTGTGGCACAACCTCCCACAGAGCTGAACAGCTAATGCAAGAGAGGGAGAGTTTTGTGGACTGCAGAGGGATGTGCTTGTTCCTTTATCTCTTGTATCCCAATCATGGTGTCGGATATTATGTGATCATTCTGATGTTTGGACGCATATAGAGTACTGACAGTCAGAAAATAACAGTAACCTGTAGATTTAAATAACTATTAATAATGTCCTACAGATGCAATTGTGTGGCTCACCACACTAAGCCTTCCCAAGGGGGGGTCGTGAGTTGATTGGAGCAGAGCAACATCGCTGATTATGGCCACAAAACAAAGGGAAAAAAAAAAACAAAACAGTTATGTGACTGTAAACCAAGTGTGTTTAAGTTGTGTCCTTCTCAATCATGGACTGTTCTGCCACGATGTCTTGACCGGTATCACCGGTAACATCATCCGGACGTCGTCTTCAGGGAAATGCTGATGTATCAGGGGCAACATCTTTTCAATCCGTGAAGACAGATTCTGTTTGGAAACTACAACCTTCATGGCAACTGTCCAGATATTCATCATAATTACCAGGCTTTCAAACAAAACATATTCTTGGACATTTAAAAAAATAATTAAAAACCCTACATACTGTATCTAAGTCATCAACACACCCCCAGCGTCCCCCTGGTGCCAACAGTGAGTGATTGCTGACAAGATCAGAAGCTGTGGAGAGAGTTCCTAAATGAAAATAAAATGCCCATACGACATTAGAGTCGTCAGTGCCGTGGTATCACAATTACTTGAATGCTGACAGGATGATTTAGAACAGTTGTACTGACGCACAGGGGTGGCTGGAAAGAGCCGGTGGGGAACGGGGGCATGTTGGTGTCATGTTCCTCGTTAATGAGAAAGAGCAAAGAGAAACCCAAGGAAGTCAATGGTGTCAGATCAGGGCAGAGAGCAACACGAAGACAATTAGGAGAGCTGGAGTCCTCGTGGAAATTACTGGACTTTCTATCAGTTGAATTCAAAGTTAAATATGTTAAACTAAATGACCTTCATTCCTGAAAGAAGCAATTGCCTCTCTGGCAGAATGTCTCCGATCATCAAACCCTCATCCACAAAACATAATTTCAAGATTAAAAAAAAAAAAAGCAATTTCAATGCACATGAATCGTTTAGAAATCCGTATTATAAGTCACTGATGGAGTCATATGACATAACATTTTGTGAAAACTAGCAAGTTGTGACAAATTAGCAATGAAGTGTTATTTTCTCAAGAGTATGAGACTCTTTCACAAAGTACAATATCAAATATTTTGTTGTGATTTGCCCCGAAGCCACAGTCAAGGCTCAAGTCACTAGGGGAGGGATTATGGCAAAAGTTCTCGTTTTAAGGGAAAAAAAATGTTTGAAGAATAAGTCTTTTTTTTTTTTTTTTTTTTCAATAATAAGT
>JBBMJM010146265.1:0-11082 GCA_037832705.1 Centriscus cristatus
GGAAATAAACCCCCCCCCCCCCCCCCCCCCCGATGTCCTTCACACCTCAGGGAAACACTGCACTGAGTCCAATTGATGGACAGTAAAGCTGATGACTCTCCTGCACGCTGCTGCTCAGGTCATACGTTGGTGAACTCTGCTGGAGTTCACCAACCATTCAGGGGATATGTGGATTGTTCTGGGTTTTTTTTAAAACCAAGATTCTATTTTTAAACACCCCTCTGCTTGTGTTTGACTTTTCCAATTTACAGCATTTACAGAATTCATCTGCCATTAAAAGAAGTAACAATTACGTTTGATTATTATTTTGCTCATAAACAAAAAGACGTTATGCAGCACAGTCTTGAAGTGCACGGAGAGGAGGGAATGCGTACACAGATGCTGTGTTTTCCACTGAATGGCATTTTAACTGTGGTCACAAGCAACTGACATGACGATGAACTCATCAGGCCTGAGAGCATTAAACAGTTTGGAGTGGGCAGAGGGGGTCGAGAGGGACAGACAGCACGGGTGGGCTACTGATCAATGTGCTTTGTCCCTGCTTTTAAATTATTCACCATGTCTTTTGTGTGCAACGTCGTCTGTTTGGAGTTTGGATTTACTGGTAAATTACAGCATGAATGTGAAGCTGACATTAGGGACCTTAGGGATATATATACCCGAGTGGACCTCATTTCAAATGGACTGAAAAACGATCACGCTGAAGCTGTTATGTACCTTTAGTTCACGCACGTGTGCAACTAAACACTATTCTATAACGTATTATTATAGAATTCTATAATTCTATAACTGCAAATGACGCACTCTTTGCACAAACACACTCAGGTCATTAACCAGTCATGCTACCAGTTGCCCATGAAAAGTGTCTCAAGTCATATTTCAGTGGCTCTGATTTAACCTGTTGCAACCACTGAACCATCAGACCAACGAGTTGAGCCTGTCACTCTTCTTCTCAGCTGGTTCACCAGGTCAGAGGTCAACCACACAAGCCAGTGGACCAGTCAGGACACGTTCACTCAATATTACGGTAGGTTTACTGGGGATGTGTCTTCAATCCACGTACACAAGCATGTCATAGTCTAACAAAAGCATATATGTCGGTGGTGAGTAAAGAAATGTTTCGCTTTTAAAAACAACAAAGAATAGCGTCAGATATTTTCAACACACCGAACCCCTCTCTTTTCCGGGTCAAGAGGTTATTATGCGACTGTTATTTGATGCCTGACTTCCAAATACAGGTAAACTCATTGCCGTTCTTTCAGCCGACATTCTCTCTTTACAGATCACTATGGGAACATGGACTCTTGATGAGTTTCAGTTTATAAAATAAAATGATCTAACAACAATAATGATCATAATTTCAAATCTGACAGATCTTGTGGTTCCATTAGTATTTCTCTGTAATGCATCATCATTTGGCACATGATGTTGCCTTTTTCAGTTCCACTCCACCACCAGCATGTGATTGATACGGCCGCGGCTGTGTGAGAGTGATATGAATATTTCAACCACAACACAGGCGCTCGCTGCCCCACCCTTCTGCTGGGATCAAATGTCAATCTGGCTGCCAGACATGGGGACGGCGTTCAGAGTGGAGCAGCCATGTGGGGGGTTGACAGATGTCATATGTCGTCAAGAACACACGTTTAGCTCTGACAATTCAATGAGTGAGAAGAGCAATTACTAAATCAGAGTAAGTTACCGATATCGGAGCAATTCCTTCAACGCTGAGTTTATTATGATGTCAATAAATGGTTATATTATCAATAAAAACAGCTCCAAATGATGTGTATATGGAATTCTGTTCAACATATAACCTGCAATCAAAAGACAAGGAGTGTGATGCTTCAATGAATGCCATGATCTCTGTGGACCATCCTTTAACATATTTTAAACCAGGCCTTCAAATGCTGACCACAAAACTAAATGCTGTCTCATCAGTCATAAAATATGACATAACTTCAGAGTGAGGAGAAGTGAGAGAAGTACGACTGTGGTCCGTTGGCTGGGACTCTGACATACATGCCTGGATGTGTCGAATGCTCCAGAGCCCACAGGGGCAGACCTGCACTTGTCATTTACATGAAGCTGAATGACCTCTGCAACACAAATTTAACAGCCATCAATTATTAACTGTGTGTAGTGAGCCTGCCAGCTCCCGGGGAGGAGGACTGACATTGTCTATATTTACGATAAGGCCCAGAACCTCAGCTTAAGAGGAAACGGGATTTAAGGGAGCATGTTCTTAGGCTTTGTGCAGCTGCTGAACACATGTTCCATCCCCAAACTCCATTCGAATTCTGGCTGTTTTAATTGTTCGTTTATCCAGCGGATGGAGGAGTTTGTCTGGTACAAAAACGTGGAGGACCGTGTGTCACAAATCAGATTGTATCATTCAAAATCATCGACTGTATTAATACCTTACATACTGTCATGAGGGAATTGTTTCTTTTTTATGTTACTGGGTGATACAATAGATTCATTTATAGGTGGGCAGGGAATAATGTGCGTTCTGACGACATTCTATCACAGCCCTTTAGGGTTTGTGCCTCTGAAACACAGCTCCGTGACACGGTGTTGGAGGATAGTGACACGCTCCCTCTTCTCATGGGAGGTGCCTCTATCCATCACGAGGATGAGGGGAACGTTGTGGGTAATTGTCGATAACCTGACCAGCCAAACACCTGAGACAGGAATTCTATGTGCGTTTGCTCCTAGCATTCTTCTACATGAACAGGTTCGCTGCATTCCACCGGCAAGGAGACGCCAATTTCGACCGACAGGTGTAACAGCATCAGCAGCCAGCTGGACACAGCCTCCTTCCGACTGCCACTCCTTCTACCGCGACAAAACATCCTACAAACACGACAAGCCTGGCGACCGACAGCCCACCAGAGGACAACGGACAAGTCGAATATCAATGCCATTTATTCATTTTGAAAATTACTGACCCGTCGGAGCGAGTAAGTGGTGAGCTAGCTAAGACTCGCCTCGGCACAGCGACCCAACGCGCCGCCGCTAGCCGCCGTACAGCTGCCTTCGTCCTCTCTGGGACTCTGAATCAAACCGCCGACAGGGGAAAAAAAAATAATTGTGAGACTCACCGCTCTGCCATCTTCCCAATGACTCTTAAAATCGGTTTGAAAAAAATCCCGCACCGTATTCCATGTTTCCAATATCACACTGCCGCCGCAGTAATCGAGTCCTTCCAGACACGTGTCAAGTTCCCAACAATCACCAATCGCATCAGCAACCAGTGCCTTCACAATAAAAGCATCACAGCACACGGAGGTAGAGCCCGGCCCAGTCATCGGAGGGTTCCTGGTTCAGATCCCGACTGCTCCAGAGTGCACGTCTAAGTGTCTTTGAGCAAGACACTGGACCCCCGGTTGCAGCTGGTACTGATTAGTGTGTGAATGTGTGTTTCCATGTTGTAACAATGTGTTACATTGAAAAGTGTCATTGAGGTAGAGAAGTGCTCTAGGAAGTTATTTAGACTATTGTTTAATACACAAATGGGGCAAACCATATTTACATACCGACAAAACCACAACCCTCCATCCGACATTGAGTTTATCTCTGATGCAACAACTTCCGGTCCCGTCGTACTGCTTTATGTTAACTTTATATAGGAGAGCGCGAACGCCGTTATGAAATGTAGATGAATATTGTAGTGTCTCTAGCAATAACGCACTGCCTACAAGAGATCATTACATTTTTATGTCTTTGTCAAGGTGCGTGCGGGTGGGTGGGTGGGTGGGGCGTTCAATCTCATCTCGCTTTCCACTACATCTTTAATGTAATATTTGTGACCTTTGAAGATCCAGGCTTCAGGCGTCACTCCCTGTCATGTGTTACATACATCCTGGAGAGAATTGATGTTGTGAACCCTTTTGATGTTGCAACATCTCTCCTGGCTGGACTACACTAACATGCAACCAAATCAAAAACAGTTGTGTTTTCATCAGCATTATTGTATGGAGGTTCTATTCAACCAGGATTCCTTATCTACCCCTCAGTCCCTGTTCCTGTCCCTTGTCTCTGCAAACTGTACATTTACAGGAAGTTCTAGACTTGTCGAATCTATGCAGAGGTACATTGAAGCCACTCTGGCTTCACTGAATGTTGTGTTTGTTGGTTTGTACGTTGGCATTCGGGCATTCAAGGACGAGGAAGTTGAAGTTCAATGTATCCTGAGATTGGTATTTTCCATATGGTGCCCACACCATATGGAAAATAAAAATGTGTCAAGACATGTTTTTTTTTGTTTCTTTTTAGAAACTAATGTAGTAGATGTAATCTACAGTGCACTTAATATTACCTGTAAACGTGGAATTTACAAGGAACCACTGACAGCTTTCTGGCTGCTCTTCAAATACGATTCAATACGAGGATGCGATGATTACGGTTATTTTTTTCCTTCGTCAAATATGCTGTTTCACACTGTAAATTGGATTCCTGCTCTTGGAGACTGCATAGGTTAATCCTGTACTAAAAGCAGCACAGAGGCACATAGGGTCCTACGGTCTGAAAATGATGAAAAATAACACATCTCCTCTTTCCTGGTCTGTCTTTGTCATGGGAATTTTATGTTTATATTGCTTAGATATTCTAGACGCATTATAATGGTTCATAGCACTTCCTTGAGCATGAAAGAAAAGAAGACACACATACAGTACATAATATTCCTATAAATAAAGGACTTTATAAATAAAGATTGATTGATTGATTGAACCAATTGGTCACTGAGTAATTAAATTCCACGATTGATTTTTAACATTGTATTTCAGGTGATAACCTTTCAAACCTACTGAAGATCACCTTCCGTGCACTGGATCACGATATTTACATTTTCTTGTTGTACGGTCGGAAAAATGCCGTGACCCGGATTCGAACCGGGGTTGCTGCGGCCACAACGCAGAGTACTAACCACTATACGATCACGGCAGGCCATCCGCGCGGATGAGCAATTAGCCGAAACAACGCACTATTTCCCTCAGTCCCTTGTCGCCCTATAAAACACTGGTTCATTGGACAAACTGACATACTGACAGTACAGTAGGTCCACAGAGTGAAACCAATTCTGTATTTCACATCCAATTTCACCAGTGAGTGGACGTGAAAGCCCCCCCCCCGCAGTCAGCTGGCCGCCGACCACACGCAACACCTGAACGAAATAGAATGGTATTGTCCTCGAGGGTAGAATGCATCAAAATGTGAGATAAATGCCATCAAAGAGTTGAGTGATACTTTTATTTTGGTAGAAAACAAATAGGACATTTCATTTCGGATCCCAAATCTGCCGCAGCATTTGGCCGCGCGCCCGTTTCCGAACCTGGCTCGACGTACATTCCGATGGATCCGATCATTTCCGAACAGTAACTCGTGGTCTGATTTCATTGGCGGGGCGCTCGACCAATGAGCGGCGGCCATCTGTGCAGGACTCGGCGGTGTTGAATTTGTTAGCTTACGTTTTCTGTCCACTTTATTTCAGGACTCCAACATCGCTGTCCTCACCTCACCGGCACGGATCAGAGACTGACAACATGAAGCTTCCGCTGGCCCTTCTTGCAGTTTTTGCCTCGATAATTGTCAGTACCGACGCAACTGTCTACTTCAAGGAACAGTTCACGGATGGTGGTACAGTATTAAACATTCTATGTTTTGGAACAGTGGCTGTTAAACTGCGTTTGACATTTCTTTTTTGCCAGTTAGTGAAATATTAAATTCTAATGAGAGATGTGTACTTGAAATGACTTAAACAATTCTAACAGTGGGAATTTAATCAAATTAAACACGAGTTGACGTCCTCTCAGAGGAGTCCAAGGATCCTTTCCCTTTCGATATTTCACCGACCTGTGGGTATATTTACAGTAATGTTCAATGAACGATGAGAACACGTCGAGAGGAGATTTAGGTCGGCTGCACTGATTTGCACAGATTTGTATTTATTTACTTAACATTATTCTGTCATCTTCGGTCACATCAAATATTTCAAAATTACATAAAGCAATCATAAATGACCCCACCTGAACATAACCCCTGTGTATATAGCCAGTATTTCCTTCAGATTCTGACATTTGTTTTGAAAGTAGTGTGTGTGTGTGTGTGTGTGTGTGTGTGTGTGTGTGTGTGTGTAAGTAAGTAAGGAGTGTTTGGTTTCTGGGATTGTATGGTGCTTTTATCTGGTCCCTGTGTGTGCAGCAGTGACTCTTCATTGACTTTTCTTTCTTTCAGATGGCTGGAATAGTCGGTGGGTGGAGTCCAAGCACAAGACAGACTATGGCGCGTGGAAACTGACTGCAGGAAAGTTTTATGGGGATG
The DNA here is from genome assembly GCA_037832705.1 of Centriscus cristatus. Lineage (NCBI taxonomy): Eukaryota > Metazoa > Chordata > Actinopteri > Syngnathiformes > Centriscidae > Centriscus > Centriscus cristatus. The sequence goes on from JBBMJM010146265.1 coordinate 6,325, forward strand.
CTGAAGTAAATAAAGGTAATTCATCCGTTTTGCTTGTTTGCGCTGAGATTTTATCGAGGACTGGAATAACTGAAATGACGCTTGAGGCAAAAAAAAAATGCCACTGGTCATTGTTAAAACGCTGCACAGCTTTCTCGACTGTAACACTTCTGGTCCTAATGTTTACTGTGTTGTTGTTTTCATTTAAAACATGTGAACCAGGTATCCAGACCAGCCAGGACGCGCGCTTTTATGCCCTCTCTGCTCGCTTTGATTCGTTCAGCAATGAGGGAAAGACCCTCGTCATCCAGTTTACCATCAAGCATGAGCAGAAGATTGACTGTGGAGGGGGCTATGTCAAGATCTTCCCCTCTGACCTTGACCAGACCGCCATGCATGGTGACTCGCAGTATTACATGATGTTTGGTGAGTCATCTTTGTCCTCTACACAAGCTGAGTCCTGACCACCGAACCGCTTGACTTGGCGACAAACCTAATCGTCACGCAGCTTCTGTATTGATGAACATACGATGCGTGTTCAGGCCCCGACATCTGTGGACACAGCACCAAGAAGGTTCACGTGATCTTCAACTATAAGGGCCAGAACCACCTCATCAAGAAAGACATCAAATGCAAGGTAGCTACCACAGCTGGTGGGCTACAGCTCAATGTGAAGTTATTTGCTCAGTCTGACATCGTATCACCTTTGTCTCTCCAGGATGATGAGCTGACGCACATGTACACGCTGATCCTAAACCCTGACCAGACGTATGAGGTGAGGATCGACAGTGAGAAGGTGGAGTCTGGCTCGTTGGAGGACGACTGGGACATGTTGCCTGCAAAGAAGATCAAGGACCCTGAGGCTAAGAAACCCAGTGACTGGGATGACAGGGCCAAGATTGATGACCCCAGTGACACGAAACCTGAGGTACAAGAAGTTTCTTCCAATCTGGTTTACTCTGCTTTACGTTGGGTTTGGGTGCAGGGGGGGTGTGTGGGGGGGTGATCTCTGTGAAAACAGGATTCACAGAAGACATTCCTTGTCACGTTCTTGCAAAGCAGGAAGTGCCATTGGTAAAAAAACCTGTTAACGTAATAACGTACAACTGTTCTACCAACCAGTTTGACCACATCCCTTGTCAGTTGTCTGTCTCTGCCTTTTCAAAATGTTACAGTATAACATAGAACAGTTTGTAAGGCTTTTAAAGAGCAACTTCCCCTGATTACTGATCACGTGATTATGGCGATGACTGTCCGACTTGGAGAATTTCTCCAACCTTATTGTTTCACATGACATGAATTCCTTTGTGTACTGTCTAATAGCTCATTAACTATTCATAGTTGTCACAAACTGAATTTAATATGGTTTGGTGGGAAATGTATTGGAATTATTGTGTGTGTAGTTTGTTGTATGTTAAATATTCTTCTGCTAAATGATTTTGATTTCTGTGAAATCAGGAATCCTTTAACTGAACTGCTCTATCCCGTTATTAATGATTTCCAAAGTCGTCTAGGATTTGTAGCCATGTCTGTTTTTCATTCTCTCCGAAGTCAAGGTGTGTGTATTCACTCTATTTTTAGAGACTTACTGTATGTGTATACCTGCTGTCTTGTAGGACTGGGACAAGCCAGAGACCATCACTGACCCCGATGCCAAGAAGCCTGAGGACTGGGATGAGGATATGGACGGAGAGTGGGAACCTCCCATGATCACAAACCCAGAATACAAGGTCGACGTTGTTATTTTTAATATGGTCTAGAAGCAATAATCCACTCCAGCGTGGAGCAGAAATGTAAAACTGCAGTCCAAACCCTATAAATCCATTTTCTTTTTGACTTAATAGGGCGAGTGGAAGCCCAAGAAGATTGACAACCCAGACTACAAGGGAGCCTGGGTCCACCCTGAGATCGACAACCCAGAGTACAGTCATGATACCACCATGTACAAGTTTGACAACATCGGTGTGCTGGGCCTGGACCTGTGGCAGGTCACTGTTCACTCAACTCTGACCCAAGCACAGACGTAAAGTAGAGGCTTGTTTAGAATCGGTGTGAGGGCGTTTCATGGACATGTGTTTACTATTCAGGTGAAGTCTGGCAGCATCTTTGACAACTTCCTCATCACTGATGATGTGAAAGAGGCTGAGAACGTTGGGAAGGAAACCTGGGACGCTACAAGGGTGAGTTTTATCTGAGGCCAGACATTGCTCCTCGTGTCTTTGGATGTGAGACAAATGCTCTCTAAAGCCTCCACGGCTGCTTGGAATGTTCAGACAACTCGTCCTGTTTGCCTCACAGGAAGCAGAGAAAAAGATGAAGGAGGAGCAGGATGACATGGAAAGAAAACTGAGGGAGGAGGAGGAGAAGAATGAGAAAAACGAGGAGGAGGAGGAGGAGAAAGATGGTGATGAGGAGGGAGAGGAAACCAATGACGACGCTGGAACCGTCTTCAGAGCGACAGATGAGTTTTAGAGGGGGGGGCAGGTTGTTGGACTGCTGTGACCTTTTCTCTGCAGGTTACAATCAGAACGTCCAATGGACTCTTGGCATCAGGTGGAGGGGAGGGGGCATGGAGCGTGGGGTCAGATTTATTTTTTTATCAATTGTTTCTTTTTTAGGCTTTAAAATTAGGAGAGCAGTTTTACATGTGTTCCTTTGGTTTGTGCTTTGGTGTGTGTGTGTTGTCTGTCAATCATCTGTTTTCTATAGGACTCATACGGGGCTGTGATGTCTTCCTTTGCTTTGGTGTCATCCATTCCTTCATAATTTATTCAGTCATTTCCTTTTTGTCCTGAAAAACATGTTCCCAAAGCTCTTTATGGTTTGTCCCGTCTTTAGGAGTGGGTGTGTGGGTGTGTGGGTGTGTGCGCGCACATGCGTGTTAAAGAGGGAGACATTAGAACTTTGACATTACAGTCCTCTTTTCCTTGATGTTCCAAAGAAGTGATTGTCTTGTCTTTGGATTGCACTGTTTTTGTGTTTCACAAAATAAATTTCTGCTTCTCTCAACAACGACTTAGTTGCATTCGTTTTGATCTGAAGATATTAAAATGGAAAGAACAAACTTCCATCCTTGTGTCGGGTGTGGAGATCTGGCAGAGTGAGGCTGCTGTACTAACTTCCATAATACAGGATTGCAGATATTGTTTACAGGTGGGGTGACACCTTAAAGTGTACATAGGCTTTTGCCAGGGTTTCCAAAAAGCCATGAATTGAATTGATTTTCTAAAAACATTTATCTGATCTCTTTATTTTAAAGTCCAACTAAACCAAGACTTTGGATCTATTTTTATACTTCATCTTTCAAAAGGGACTTTATTTTGCGCTTGAAAGAAAGCTGAGTCATCTTTTGTGTTATCGAGATGCCTGTGCTTTTTCAACTGTGGCAGGATGAAGGTGTACAACAGTTAATTTGAATGTCTGGTGATGAATACCAGATTAAGACCAAATATGAGTGTTCACTCACAGGTCCGTGATTCTCTGAGTTAGTAGATTTAAATTTAAGGGATCATTTTGCCACATAGTTGGGACAGATATGCTTGGTCCTCCCATAAATTTCGCAGTTTCTATCCGTATTACGCATTCCCCAACTCTTGGCCATGGCCATGGCATCATTTGGGAAATTTTATGGTCAGATTTGAACATTTATGTTGCTGATGTACATATACATTAAAAAAGAATCATGGGCGCTGCTCATGTAGGATATTTCCTACAGCACTTAAAGGCAGCACCTTGTCGTCGTTCTTATCTTCGACCAGCAGATGGCGGCCGTGTCCCGGCTGCTCCGAGGCGGTGAGACAGCTGAGTCACACGTACATTTAGACCCTCACAAATAGATACTGTATGAAAAGAGCGTCTACCGTCTAGATTTGCTGTGGCTGGACTCTTGTTTTTTGGACTACAACTCCGTCTGTCACCACTAGGAACGATGTTGACGATAACTCTGAAGACCCTTCAACAGCAGACGTTCAAAATAGAGATAGACCCAGAATTGACGGTGAGTAGAAGTTAACGGGGCTGAAGTAAACACGTCAGGCCAGGAGGGCTGACACTTACAGGTTAGCTGTAGCATATGGTCATTTGAGCTGGCGTTAAGTAATGGCCGCGTTGAAGGCTGGAAGAATGTCGTTTTTTATCAGTATTTGAATAAGTAAGGGCATGGTTGGATAGGTGCGCAGCCGGTCAAAGAAGAACAATTTTAACAGTATGCCACAGTACCTGAGTTCATGTGAGGTTATTTAGCTTGATGTAGCGTGCAAAGCAGAACGGAAATTAACCACTCTCTTTTCAAAATAAAAGCATTACAATGTTGAACAAGAGGCATTTCAGTTCACATCACTTGTAATTGAAAACTACATTATTATATTAGTGACGGAGGATACAGCGTAATATTCTGTTTGTTTGTTTCTTAAGAGCCGTTAATCCCGCGTTTTTTCCCGAGCGTGGGGAAAGTAATCAGCCTCCTGGTTTTATGATGAAAGTATCGGACGCGTTAGTTGTTTCTATGATCGTCAAACTTGACAGATTTTGACTGGTCCATGGGTCTAACGTTGGATGACTGTGCAAAATCTTTCAGCTGTATATTGTTTAATATACTTACGTGACAACTGAGAGACCAACTCATAGAGTTTGTCTCTGAGTAGTTATAATGTATGATACAACAACGTTTATCGTCGTAATTTATCTGACGTTTATTTATCCAGTGATGATTAATACGTAACATTAATGATAAATAGAGAGGTTGTACTTTTTAATAGGGCGAAACTTCCAAATATGACC
>JBBMJM010146283.1:0-11081 GCA_037832705.1 Centriscus cristatus
ACAGGTACTACGTAAAGTAAGGAAAGAAAAGATCGAGATGCATGTTGATGACAAAACTAATTTAAATGCTCATCAGACCGCTAGGGGAGTTTAAGTTTGAATTAAATAACCTATCTTAACCAACTAAAACACATTCAAATACCATTTATAGCGGAAATGCTGCTCTAATTCTAGTTTTCAAGTCCACTCATCTGTTTGCAGAATTAAGTTCCTGCTGCAGCTTATATGTGCACATAATGTAATTTATAGTATTAAATAAATATTTATTTATTTATTTAAATATTACATTTAAATAATAAATAATAAATAAATTCCCACCACAAAGTCACTTAGAAATATGCTGTATTTTCCAAACAGCTAGAACCATATAATCTCACGTTTTACACTTTACAAATCTGAGGGGAAATATTAAATAGATAATCAAATATTGAGATATAAAACCATCTTCCATTATCACACCAATATATAGCATCAAATTACATTCTACATTTCTGAACATCAACAAAAAGCCAAAGCAAAATGACAAAGCTTCAAACAGTTGTGTTCATTGACAACAATTCACCAGCACAAGGGCGGACAAACACCGCGAGGCTGAGAACTTCTTCCGAACGAGAACGTTTCACAGCAGCGGCAGCTGAAGTAGATCTTCCTCTAAACTCATCACATCTCAGGAGTGTTTATCCGCCCCAGATGCAGTAGCACTTAAAATAACAACAGAAATGATCATGAAGAAAGAAACAAGATGAAGTTGGCACTGAGTGGAGGAGCTTATCTCAACACCGCCAAGATAGAACAGCAGTGTGGGGACGGAACCTGTGGTTATTTCCACAATACATAACCATCGTACATCCTTAACCTTCACTGCAATAGTATTCATTTTCATAAAGTGCTGGGGACATTCCACCTCCGTTAATTAACTTCTGTTAACCAATCACCATTAGTTTTGTGTCCAAAGTCGCTGCTTCATTGAGCTCAGCTGAATTAAGATCACGTTGTTAAGGAACTAGAACCCCGAGACGGTGCCTTCATCTATATGCAGATGAGCTGCGTTTGTCAGAGTGAGGTGGATTTTGTTTCTTTCCGCTAAGATCATCCATCTCAGTGTTGCAGAAAAAACACAAGAACAGCATGTACATTTGCTTCAAAACGTCTCACAACAACTGAACGTAGCAACTGCACGTGATCCTCTTTATTAGCTCGAGTGAGCGAATACGAATGTAAACATCTCTCCTACAGGCAGCGGTCATCTCTGAGCAGACACTCAACAGAAGGCAGCAGCTTCAGACGTTATCAGAGACGCAATCAGGTCCTTGTTTGCTCTGGTCTCTGTACATTTAACCTAAACAAGTTGTGTACTTCTTAAATACATTTCACAGAATGACTCCCGAACATTGCGGACGTGGTGTGCAGACAGGTTCAACTGTACTCAGTCACATTGCTGCAGCACAATCTGTAAGGATATTACAGGAAATGACTTGTGGAAATATTTATGATCACAATCTTAGCTACATGTATGGAAGCCCGTTTCCGCCAGTAAAAAAAAAAAAAGCCTCATGGAAAGTCGAAATTACGAAATAAAAAGTCGAAATTACGAGACAAAAAGTCAAAATTATGAGATAATCTCAGTAAACAGTCAGACCACTGCTGTTAGTCAGTTCAGTTCAGCCTCCTGTGAAATGGATGCACACATAGAAGATTACTTCAAGTGTGGCTTTACAACAAATGAAATATTGTATTTGCTTGCTGAACAGCATGAAATTGTTTTGAGCAAATGAACACTTGAAAGGATTTTGCACAAGAAAAGGCTTTGGTGACAAAAGAATAATGGCAGTGGCAGAGTAGCAGAGCGCACATGCGCAGATCGTTTCTCATAATTACGGCTTTTTATCTCATAATTTCGACTTTTAATCTCATAATTTTGTAATTTTGACTTTTTATCTCGTAATTTCAACTTTTTATCTCATAATTATCGACTTTCCATGAGGCTTTTTTCTTTTTTTTTTACTGGCGGAAATGGGCTTCCATATACATGTGAATGATTTATGCAAACAAAACAAAGCTACATGTTTCATAAAATTATTCTGGGGTCATTTTCTTGGCCTAATTTTGTATGTGAATGAATGATAATGATCACAATACTGATTATATCATCAAATGTAGTCACATTACTTTGATGAAGGAATTGAAATAGTTACGAAATGTTTCACATTTCAAACACGGTAACTTGTATTTGGAAGCAATCACATTTCCAAAGTAATTGTCCCAGCACTGCCAGTTGCTGGTGCAGCACTTGTAACCATAGCAACACATCAAAGTCATGAGACTTTAACCTACAGCACATCGTGTGAACAAGGACCTCAAGTGTAACGAGGACGAGAAAGCACCCACATGTGTTTCTCTGACGCTCACACCCTGCAAAGATATCTAAATCTTTGTCTTATGTTGTCACAGTTTGGTTTTATCTCTTGAAAGTACAAAGCATTGATAAAACTAAAACATTTCACAAACTATTAGTAAATGCTGCCTGCTTCTGTGTGTAAAACAACAACACTCTACCTGCGTAATAAGCTCTTATTTTCATAAATGCTTTGATAAAACTCTTCCCGGAGTCGACAAAATACGTATTATTACACGACTTTGTGGCCTCGGCTCTAAATAACCTACACCTAAAATAATCCACCACTGCGTTGGCTGAACAAACAATCGCACGATAAAACACACACATGCTCTTTGAGTCCGTTAGAAAAAGCAACATTCAAAGCACTTCAGACAATATACAAAAATACTGCTGTTTTTTTTTCTTTTTCTTTTAAGACATCCACTCGTCACCCCGTTGGGCCTCCTGCAGCCAGAGCCGACTTCTCCAACATATTCATCACTCAGCTTTGTGCAGTGTAGTTTCCTGCCTGCATGTGTTAACGTCTAGATTCTTGCAAATTTTGGCATATTTGTTTGAAAAGGACGTGATTCTCAGCAATAATTAATTAACATCTGTTAACTTACACTCATGTCTATGAAGTATAAAATAATATCAAGGTATTCTTCATTTTTTGAGTTGACTGTCCCTAAATTCAGGACTAAACGCGTTGAAAATCAGCTGCTGTCTGGGACAATTGGGAAAAATCTTCCTCTAATTAAGTACAGTCCTATGTTGCATGAGAAAACCTGTGAACAAATGTCTGGTGGGGTGTTTACACAGTAAACATACTCTGATGCATCAAAGGAACTCATCACACAGGGCTACTGCACCTCTCAGCAAACTCTGGATTCCCCGACAGATTGAAAAAGCCCTTAATGACCAGCGGTCATCACTGTAGTGATCCTCAACCATGGCAGTTCAAAGGTCATCTGAAGTACGGCGTGGTGCCGTCATGTCAGCAGGGAAACCACGACGAACACAGTGGTCCAGATTGAGATCCGTCTCGCTCATCACTGCTGACAGATGCCTAATTCTGCAACTTCCCTAAATGGGGGAAATTACACGGCACCCTGATTTATGTGAATAACACAGAGTGAGACAAGGAACAGATCACATCTGGCTCAGAGGTTTACGCGATTTGAATCTAGATGAATGACCTTGGATCTCTGTTTTGCTCTGATCGTCAGATGAGCATTGCAGGATTAAAAGTATTTTTGAGCGCGGGGATTATCAATCCAATTCTTTAGAGTGCATTTACAAAAATAAGCCATGCAGCAGTGTTTCGGTCTGACATCATCAGGGGATCATCTTCCTGGCGAGCATAAGACATTACTCATCATTATCGTCATCGTGTTTGGGCTCCAGAGTTGGTTGTGATCGGAGCAGATTAACACGACGGCTGGCTTCCTGTGATCCTTGTGGGACAATGTTCATCAGCGCGGATTTCTCATATTTTCTCACGAAAAAAACCAAATGAGCTGCAAAACAACGAGCTGGGTTTTTAAGGGTCAAAAAAAAAGGATTCAGACCAAATTTGCATGTATTTATCATGCAGAAAATATGATATTTACTATGATTTATACTTTTCTGCACAATGCAAGAGACTTATTCCACGGTGACAGCCATTATCCCTCTGATGGCCCTTTATCATAGGTTGAATGTTTTCACATGTACACTGATGCTGCGGCCGCGCAGAAGAAGTTGGCTGAAGATGCGAGCACTGATTCTGTCTTTTTCTGCATCGGCAGCACACAACTGTCAAGTCTCACCCAAGGGTCTGATAACCCACCACTGAAGTGCTGAAGTAAGCCCGTCGTTCCTCCTCCCAAACGCTCTAAACTCTGTCGGTGACAGCAGAGTATGAACCAGCACGTCCCCGGCGACAGCTCCACAACACCACTGGTTAATTGCATGCGAGCAGGTCGCGGCCGGGTTTAGCAGCAGTACATGTCAGAGTAATGGTGCATGAACGGCGAGTTCACACGAGGGATAATTATGGGAACATGTATGAACTACGGCGTTTTTCAGTCAAAACCACGTCAGCCAAGTAAGGATTCCTCCTCATCTATTGTGAGGTCCTTTCAGCTCCTCATTGCACCATCTTTGAATGAGCTCTTGAATATAAACTTCCTTGACGTTTTTGTTCAAACGAACCTCTTGCAGCACCAGCTACCTAGTCAAGACGGTCAATACATTCTGACTGTAACTGATCCAAACGCTCTTAACCCTCTAACACCAACGATACCGCTGCCGATACATTCAAGTTGGCATAGTTACCGTAATTCCATGATTATTTGCCCGATCACAAAACATTGAAGATCTTCACACCAGGTTGGGGAACCGAATGCAACTTTAAGAACTGTTCCACATTTTCTGATACGCAAATAGTCGCGTAATTACGGCACTTCAAAGTATGCTAGCACAACTGTAGCACAGGGGATGTCATCGGTGTTAAAGGGTGAACATGCATCGGACAAACATCTGCATTGTCATCTTATTCACTGATACCAGATTGATAAACCAGGTTGCACTATCACAAGCAGAATTGTGCATTTATTTTGGGTGTGTCTGTGTATGTGTGTATGACTGAGCTGCAGAATTACAGCAGCTATTTAAAACAGACCAGAGCATGTTTGCATCACCAGCGCATGACTTCTAAACATGTAGACATAATGGCACAGACAAGATCCTCCACATCTGTGTCACACTGCAGCGCCTGTCTGTACATCGGACTAAATATGTTCCTGCAGAGGAAAACTCTTCTATGCTCCGCTTACTCTGTTGAAATGCTGACACATCAAAAAGAATAAAAAGATGTAAGAAGCCCCACAGATGTGCACCGGATGTAAGCATGGGGATATTGCTTTTACAAGGGGAAAAAACTGGAGTATTTATATATAAAATATCAAAAAAGAAAAAAAAAAGATAAAAACAGCTGAACATTTACATTTTTGATTTTTTTTTCTTTTTTCTTTTTTTTTTTTTTAGATGAAACCACGTATTTACCCACAATCTAGTAAGCTAGCCCCTCCCTAACCTATTTGGCACAATAATCATAGTAATAATAATCTTTATATTGTAATTACAAGATGTCTGAATTGGAATGTTCACTCACACATCCAAAGTAGTGATGCACGTTCTGTAGTTCAGACACAATGGTGATTGTGAATGGCTCAACGGTGAATGATGTTTCACTTAGCTCAGGAACAAATCAGAGTACTTTTTCCTGTTTTTCACATTTGCTGATATGTAATTAAACAGAACCGCCTGTGCATGCCCTTAGTATTTACAGAGTCACTCTGAATTTGTTCTTGCTGGCTAGAAACGCCACACGTGAGGAGGAATCAGCCCGCAGCCCGCTTTAGTCTACCAAATGTGTTTCCTCTGTTGACGGCGGCGTTCCTTTTTTTCAAAAGCATTCCAGTGAATGCGTTGGCACGTTTTATATCCCAGTACTAATCAGAGTACCTGGAGTAAGTGTTGGCACACACTCTACTACAGCTTCCAAACACAACTGTTTTCAAGGCAGTTAGCTTTCTTCAGAAAATTCCTGAAATCCATCTTATATAGTAAGTAGTTTTGTTTCCTGCTGATGTTCGATTCCACTCATATCGGTCTGTGAAGTACTGGCCAGCAGCTTGTTAGCTTAGATTAGCAGGTTTCAAAGAGACCAGCCTATTTCTACACTATACTTTCTAAGGCTTTGTCGTCACTGGGTTGTTGCCAGGCAACAGGCAGAGACTTATAGGTTCTGCTAAATCTCTGCCAGAAAGTGAATTGAGTGAAATTGAGTTTTCCCAACTGCTCATTGGACTTAATAAGATCGTCTTCCTGATTCCTCCAGAAGTCGGATTGGCTGTTCTTCCACTGCTTCTCCAGGCTGACAAGGTGATGGCCCTCAATTGTCACTGGTGTATGAGATTGTTTTGATTGTAATTCTATTGTCTTTGAGACACGGAGAAACCCTATGATTGGGATGGAGCTAAGCCCTTCGTGAGCTCTGCTAACAGCGCCATAGCCTCCTGTCTGCCAACGATCCACCTGAAAAAGGGTCAAACAAAGACTTGTCTTGTTTTTCGCTCCTCTGACTCTATCTTGAGTGTAGAGGTACAAAAACATTTGGTCACAGCATTCCTCAGGAATAATGTCGACAATGTACATTCAGACTCTTGGAGAAAGCAAATGGGGACGTGGCTAGAAAACACTAAACCATCTACCAACTAAAAAGAAATGCTATGTTCAGCTTGGAGTGCTTTTGTTGTGTCAACGCAATGCACGTCATCCAAAGCTGTTGACTTCTCATATAGTTACGGTGTTTATTCCTTGTTTCAGTGTGCACACGCCCAGCACACTTGTTTGTTTGACTGTCTGAGTGTTACTTAGACCAAACGTAAGTGTTGTATGTGCCCTTGATCACCTTCAAAAGCCATTCCCTTTCTGTGTCTTACCACTCCTTAAAAGGAAAATTACAGTATTTTTAACCTTGGCCCTGTTGATTGTGTACAAATGATTGGAATTGCATTGCATTCAGTCCAATACTGGGGGCGATAACACCATACCCATTGTGTTTTATTGTGGCTGATGAACACAACAAAAATGGAGCCTTCTTCTCGATGCTTGTTGTAACATCCCTTTGAGTCGTGTAAATACTGTAGTTTGGAGATAATAGGGCCCAGGTTGAAAAAAATAATGGAATTCTCCTTCAACAAAGACACTGCATGCACACAAGCAATCACACATACAAACATTCACAATCTCTAATTAGTTGATAGCCATAGTACCACTATAAGGCCACTACCCAAAACCGAAAAGTTCAAGACGTTCAAGGATGATTTCTGGCTTTACAGACACCAAACACTGGGTTGCTGTAGTGGCCCTCTCTGCAGTTCTTTCTAACCTTATTTGTGAAGTACAACACTGGAAAAAATACGACGTGAACGCACACGTGCGCCTCACTGCAAACATGTAAACACAAACATAGCACACTGTTGCCATCCGTCCATGACGTCTTCACAAACTGGTCCTCCGTCAGTTTTCACTCCCCGTGGGGATGAGTGGAATCCGTCCTCTCTCGTCGTACTGACCTGTGTCGTTTTGGATCGCCACTTGTCACTTCTGTGTGTTTCGCCGTACCTTGTGACTTGCTCTGCCTCACAGTGAGGAGGAACTCTGGCTGTAATTTCTCAGAGTCAGTCTGCTGTACCTCGGTGACGGAGGCGACGGGGGAGGATGCGAGGGGACCGGGGGCAGACACAGACCCGTTTCAGAGACGAGTGAGCCGCTACTGGATGGCAGCGAATCGCGGAACGGAGACGGGGGAGTCAAAGCAATGAGCTCTTCTTCCAGCTCCGCCCTTCTCAGTGGGGAGTCGGCGAGGCAGCTGACCAGGCCCCCTCGCATCGGGGACAGAGATGGGGAGGACTGACGGTGAGACGGTAGAGGGTATGGGGAATGTGAAGGATGCATTGAGTGAATGGGACAGCCTCCTCGAACCCCCAGGCTTGTTTCAGCGTGGGGCTGTGGCTGGACGTCAGCGTAGGTGGTGAGGGTAGAGTGCACCTGGGGTAACAGGTACGGGTCAGTGGGGTGTGACGACGGCGGCGTGTGTTTGTGTGAGTGCGTCGGCGAGGACAGCAGCATCATGCTGTTGAGCTCGCTGATGTTGGCGGTGAAGCGATTCACCACACAGCTGATCTGGTCCATCAGAGAGCTTTGGGGCTCTCCCAGGCGATCGTCCACAATCACTAAACGACCTTCGCTCCCAGTGACACCAGAGCCGCTGCTGGTGGGACCGCAACTGCTTCGGCTGCTGCAAGTGCTGCTGGGATACTTCGGTATACCCGTCATGTGAGGCTCCTCCCCTAAACCCGCCCCTAGTCTCTGGCTCACTGTGCTGATCGGGGAGGGCGTCTGCGGTGGGTACGTGATCGAGTACCGCTCCTCTGCCTCAGAGAGATCGTACAGGGTTTTGTCAGGCCCAGCGTCAGCATGGGAGGGCAGAGAGGACATGGAGGGGAGGGAGGGCAGAGGGATGTGTGGGGGAAGGTCCCCCCCTCCGCAATAACGCTCCTCAGAGGTTTTGGAGAAGGGCTTGATGACAGCAGTCTGGTTGTTCTCCTTCTTTTTGATGTGGAAGGACAGCCGCTGCCACAAGTGGTTGCCACGTGAACCTGTGCGCTCGGTCTGTGCCCACGACACCGACTTACCGTTGGAGCTGAAGAGCAAGAAGAGGGAAAGCAACATGTGGGATTTAATGATTGGAGTAGGAGTTAATCATTTTTGTCATATGGCTACGCTATATATACTAAAATACACTAAACGACACTACACTCTACTACACTTTCCTACACTATACTACAATACACTAAACGACACTACACTCTACTACACTTTCCTACACTATACTACAATACATTAAACGACACTACACTCTACTACACTATCCTACACTATACTACAATACACTAAACGACACTACACTACACTACACTTCACTACACACTACTTGACTACACTAAAGTACAACAAACTATACTATAGTACACTGTACTATCCTATACTATACTATACTAGATTACACTGTACTATAGTAATCAAATGGCTACAGCTACAGCAGAGACCCTGTCAAAGCATCTTGAGAACTCTGGGGAAAACAACTGCAGACAAATTGCAGTACATTCACCAATAGCTGGAAACACTCAACATAGAAACCTGCTGTGCATTACCCGTAGTTTAATATCCTACATGAATTCTGCCACTTCCCAGATGTTTTCAATTCAAACTTTGACTTCACCTCAGAAAATCAGTTGAACTTCCTGTGCTGGGTAATTTCATGAAAATTCATTTCCTGTTCTATTTCTACCTGACCATATGTTCTCCATTTATCTCTGTCAGGTTCCCTCTTCTCTCTTTTATATATTTTTTTCACCTCTCTGCACTTCACATCAGTCACACTGCCCCCCACTTCTTTTTCTCTCATCCTTCCTGTCAGGTTAATTTGGGAGATTAATGTAGAGTTTAATTCATGATTAACACTCACAGCATTGTGGCCGGCAAAGATCTCCCACTGAAGACACACGCCCTCACACACATACATGTAATACTGACCTACACACACACACACACATACACACACACACACACACACACACACACACACACACACACACACACACTGTATGCTGCAAGTACATACAATGAAAATTACTTTCAAACATCATTCATCTGCGAATTCCAGCTGAAACCATCATCACTGTTGTTTTGAGCTGGAGATGGTTCACATATTCAAGCGTTTGTACGACGGCTCTGCTTTTCTCTGCGTCTGCCTGGTTTCTTCTCTTTCTCTTTCTGCTTCTCTCCGCTCGTCTCTCTCTCTCTCTCTCTCTCTCTCTCTCTCTCTCTCTCGCTCTCTGTCTCTCAGTTTCTTTGTTTCGCCCCAACTGGTCGAAGCAGAAGAACATCCACAAATAGCTTTTGATCTGCTCAAGGTGTCTGAGCCTGTAAAAGGTCAAATGTTTGTCTCCGGTTCCATTGCTAAGATCTGCTCAACGCTGAGAAGTAAATCAAATCAGCGTTACAGTAATATAGTCAGTGTGTGTGTATCCTTGATAATTGGCTTTTTTAATTTAGTCTTTTGACAAAAGCTCATTTTCCAGAGAGGGGCTTTTGCTCTTTGGCCATCAATATACTGAACATGAAGAGATAATTGTTGGGCATTGGTGCTATCCGAATAAAATCAGACTTGACAAAGCCTACTGCTCTTCTCTTGACCAATGGGAGAGAAGTAAATTGTCATTGCCCATGTTCCAGAACAATCTGGTTGAGTTTCTCCTCCATACATTGAGCTCTGAGGCTTATTCAGACGTCTGGTGCGGGTAAACCAGCAACTCTGATGGTTGCAAAGTCACACTCAACCGTTCTTTGATATAATTCCTCCTCTTTCTCCCCCTGGTGTGCTGGTTTCATGTCTGTATGTGTCTACACAATGGCAGCATCTCAACGGCAACAGCTGGAGAGACAGACAACCCTGCCAATTACCACCACCCACAGAGGAAGATAGGACCAAAAGAAGCGGAGGGGAGGGGAATAAAGGGATAAAAGAGACCGAGATGGAACACTCCTGACATATCTCAAAAAGCCTGATTGATGTCTTGCTACCCAGGCGAGGTGAGATGGAGTAACCTGCTGACAAATTTAATTTGTGATACTTTTTGTCCCCTCCCTTTACACTCGGGGCAAGAGCCCGTACGTCACTCCCTTTGTGTCCCTCGATGAGCTCCTTGTCACCGTCGATGACTTGTCGATGGCCTTAAAATGGCACGGAGAGCTATTATGTCTCTTTTTCTCCCACTATACCTCCTCTTCTCTTTATTTCTCATCACCTTTGCTCCTCATCTCTCAACACGTCCTGTCCGTCAAGTCTGACTGGACTTAGATCGCTCACACCAATTTTCCCTTTTTTCCCCTCCTTTGCTCAGTCTATTCATCTCACCTCCTTTGCTGTGTCTCCATTTGGCAATTGTCTGTAGTTCACGATAGGGTCACAAGAACAGTCGGGCAGACTCAGGGGAGTTCAGAGAATCAATCACACACACACACACACACACTAAGTGAGCCATGTTAGTAGCGGCGCTTTTCACTGTAATTGAAGAGTAACCTGGCA
>JBBMJM010146320.1:0-11078 GCA_037832705.1 Centriscus cristatus
GTGTGTGTGTGTGTGTGTGTGTGTGTGTGTGTGTGTGTGTGTGTGTGTGTGTGTGTGTGTGTGTGTGTGTGTCTTTCAGCATTATCCGATTTAAACAGTATCCATCAGCTCTCAGATTCCCAGACACAGAACCTTGCATGGATGCTCTAATTGTACCTGAGGAAAACCCATCTGTAGATTCATGCCCACTGCACCACGTGAGATACCAGTGGGCAGAACATAATGAAAAAAAACCCACAAATATTTGGCTTTCACTCAGCAAAATTATTCTCTTAAGTAAAACTGTCAGTTTTTACACCTTCACACATTTTAAACACAATATGACATAACAAATACATGGAAAACGTACAATTAGTTTGGTTAGAATATATGATCATAATGGAATTCCAAAAATCCCAGTGAAAAATACAGCCACATGTGAGATATAGTCATGAATGATATATCATGTTTTGTCTTAGATCAATGGTTTACTGTGATTTATTGTCTTTTTAGCCTGCTAGAGGGAAAGTCTCCCATGGAAGCCAGACTTGTCCGAAGTGACTGAAAAGTGCAAAGCAGTGTTTTTACACCTGTCTCACTGCTTGTCGGAACAGGACCACTTGGAGAAGTGCAAACCACACGGTCAAAGCATGCTAAACCTTTTAAAGCTGCATGAACTTGGGCTGACCTTGGGTGGATGCAGTTGAGGGGTTTACATGAAGAGAAAGTTATTTTTATGGAGCAGGCTCAGCATGAGAAGATTACTTAATAATGTAACACACATCATATCATATTTGATCACTTCCATCGCTCACCATTTTGATAATTTAATAGTTTTTTTTTCTTTTCCCCCAAAAGACAAAAGTGTTGTAAAACCCCCATATAACTTTCAGGGATTGGAATTTTGAATTTCCAAGTATTTCAATAAGCGGCTTTATGGAGTAATAGCGCTAAAATACACTTTTGTAGATAAACTGTTTGTAGTTTGATACCATAAGAGACACATTCTTATCGCAGACCATGTGAATCCCTTTGGGTACCACATAAGCAGCAGCAATAATGGGATAGGATCAAGTAGGAAATGCTGCCAGTGCCTTTCTGTGCCTCCTCATTTTACAGTTCATGTGATATGAAGATCTTAATACTGGATAAGTATGTTTTTTTAAATCCCCTGCTGACAGTGTGACGTGACGTCTGTGTGATTCACAGCTGCGTCCCCTCACTTTAGACTTGTTGGTTTCTGCTGCACTTTGATCATTTATTCCTTTGGCAGCCATGACAAGCTCACCATCCTCTGCTGAAACTCTTCACTTTCTCCTCTCGAAGACACACTCGCTTTAATGAATCACGTTGGCAGTTCCGGCGCTGACGGAAAACAAGCACGTCTAAATGTCTTATAAACTCTGTGTATTTTTAGCTCACTGATTGCTGGAGGCACCTTCAGAGAGTCTGTGGTAAATTCTGGAATGACAAAGACAGTTTGGGGTTTGAGACCTCTCTACGGGTGTCCATATACAACCTTACAACGAGGTGATAGGTTCAGTCACTTCAGGGTGCAGGCCTGCCTGGTATAGATTTGAACTGGATTTATTCCTCTGCGTTTGTTCTGTCAGCGGTAACGGCAAACCATTAAGATTCTAAAATCAATGTACGTACAGTCTTATTCGTTTTCCTGGAAGTTGCACCATGAAGGACACAAACAACAACAAAAAAATAAAAGGGTTCTGCTCTGAATAAACACTGGAATTCAGAACTTTAGATGGGGGGAGGAGACTACAAGCAGAGGCAATTAACTCGTGTCTCGTAAGCTGCGTGATGAACAAGTCTTTATCCCCGTGTAATTAGAGCTGTTTGTTGAGCTATAGAATCGTTCCCCTGATTAACGTTCTCATCCCTCTTGCTGTTTCTTGCCCTCGTGCTGTTCCATTTGTCCCAGAGGGATGTCTTCTGCCTCTTTGTTTTGCAGCTGTTCTAGGTCTCAGAGAGCCTCGGGAGGTATTGGGATGAACACTTTGGACAACTTTTTCTTGACTTCCCAGTTTTTCGTTCCATAGATGTGGAGAGTCCACAGCTTTTCAATAGATTGATGGGCTTTAAACTATGGTCACCACTATTCCAGAAACATCCCCAAAGCTGATTTTAACCCTGAGTTGAGGTGACAGTAAACCGGCTGTGCATTGACAGCACACCAATATATTGAGGTTTAGATGATAATGAACCTTGACCTTTATATTAACAGAAAAATGACCTATTCTGTATTATCTAGGGCACACGCGTTTGAGTAACAATGTGTCTGAGGGGACCAGAAAACACGACAGTGAGCAACTGCCGGGAAATCCGTGTTAAATTCAATCACGGAAACGTGTTTTATTTTGCCACTCAGATGCTCGGCTTGTTATTGTGTGTGTGACAACATCACAGAAGTGATCCCCGCAGAGATCGGCCCTTTGATTCCTGCTCTGCCTCTTTTGTGACTAGCTATGATGTTCTAGGTCAGCATTGAACGGATTCCAGTAGAAAGCTTGTAGGTCCACTTGGGTTTTCAACGCGGAGCTGGCTGTGTTATAGAATGCAACACTTGGGTAACCCATGGAGGATTTTAGCACGGACAATTTCAAGTCTCTCACTGAGACATTGTAACTATAGTAGCAGCATGAAAATGCTTTTTATAGTCTCCAGTCAGCACTTGGTTCAGTGCGTCTTTTTTTTTTCATGGTATGTTATTTGTTAGATATTTCCCTCTATTCCTGGGGAACACTCACTCACACTGCACTCCCTAGGATGACAGGACGGTGTGAAGCAGTAATCAGGCAGTATTTTTCGATATCACGCCATTTGTTGTTGGTGTTGTGACACGAGAACAAGAACAACAATTTTTTACACGGTCACTGTCAGGAGGAAGCAGCGGTGATCTGTCATATACTCCCAGAAATAGTTTATATCTTACTTTTTGTCACTCTACCTTGACTCAGCTCATTTCTGTTCCTGGAGCAAAACACAACAAACACAGGGGAATTGTATTTGTATCCTACAGGACACAGACGAGCACAGAACATTCATTGTTCAATCTTCTTATTACTGAGTTGGAACGGCAATTATATTTAATCATTCAAAAATAAAATGTCCTAAGCCATAACACGTCTCCTGAGCTTGCAAACATACTACAGTCTATCTATGCAGGAAGTGCTGCACAAAGTAATGCTTGATAACTTAGACCATGCTGACTCAGCAGCATGATCGGACGGTTGTTAGGCTCTTGGGACGGGCCACACAGAGGCCACAGCATCAAACAGAAAATAAAGTCAACAGCTGATGTTCATATGTGCTTATTTACCAGAAGACTGAACCAGCTCACTGTTTATCAACACTTGTGTGATTTTGTCCCGTAACGTGTCAAAGGTGCTCGGATACTGCGATACTTAATTCAGAGTCACCGGAGTTCCATTTCAAGGAGCCTACACAAATCATCTTCTCCTCCCCTCGTGCAAGTTCAATTAGCACTAATTTAATCATTACCTTTGTTTTCTGCAGCCCGCAGTAGTTACATCATCTTGATACAGCAGTTCAAAGAAAAACTATCATTTTGTGTCTTCTTGAGCTGGAAGCAAGAGGTTCTCTGACCAGACTCACTGTCAAAGCTCTTTCTGGAAATGAGTTGTGCTTTGTATTTACTTCTTCCCTTGTGAGATGGTGAAATGCAGATGCTCCTCCATTCATCTTCATCTTCCTCCCTACTAGAAAATTAAAGTGCTTTTTCCCTGTAATCCAATTTAGTCTCCCCACACCTACGTACTAAGTTTTCTGCGATTGCTTTAGAGAGCAGTGGAAGGGCAATATTAAAAATCTACCCGTATTATTGTGATTGTATATGTGCTTCAAATAAAGCCTCTTGATCCTCAGCACAGCGCCTTAAGTGCTCTCCTGGCAGCTTTGGGTTGCTTATAAAGTGGAAGTTTAAATGTAATTTAATTAAATTTCGAATAGATTTCCATATTGGAATTAAACCACCACAATGTTGCGATGTAGGCGCTCCCTATGCGTCATGTCCATCTGTGTCACACCCGGCAAAACATTACAGAATCCATTAAAAATTATCAGGTACGCTAAGGCACGATAAAATAACACATCATTAACAGCACATCCTCCAGTCCCTGATCGGTGGAGTTATTATCACATTTACAGTAAATAATTAAATCAACAAATCAGTCAGATTTAGCTTCATTAGATTACATACGCTGCAAAATCCAGTTACTGTCCTTTAGATTGTTCCTCTCGTTTCTTAAAGTCCTTTAACACAGGGTGCAGAACGTCGAAATGTTTATACATGTTAACATGTTATACGTGCCGATGTTTACACGTGTTTTGCAGTTGTATACATGTTGAGAATGTGTTGTGGAGATGCCTGACCTGAGTGTCTGTGAAAAAGCACAAAATGAACAGTTCACTCAGCTTGTATGTAACAAAAACCTGACCAATCAACAAAACATGTCACTAATCAACACCAGTTTACCAAACGCACCCCCCACCACACACGCACTTAGACTGTCCTGGTGACAAGACTTACTAAGGTTTTTTTTTGAAAGTTGTGGTAGGATTTAGTTCAACAACAACTACCTTTATTGGAAAGATGTGTGTCATTGTCCACTTTTTCCACATATATGTTAGAAATCAGGTTAGATAAGATGCATGTGTGTTGCTGTTGGAACTGAAGAGACACCATGGTAAGATTCAAATGTCTGGCTCCATTTCTAATTATGAAGTGAACCACTGGTGATCGTTGTCTGACACACAACTATTGTTAACGTGGTTGGTTTGTGCATCATTTGTTTATGCTTAAAACTTAAAGCATACGCCGCACCCTACTCTGTACCCTACGCCACACTATAGGCTTTCCCCTTTGTTTTCCACTTAATTCAGATTCAGATCAGCTGCTCATTGTCAGGCCTCTGCAGAACTTCACACAGACTGATTCAGGTGTGTAGGAACAGGGCGACATCTAAAACATGCAAGGTAAGGGTGTCCTCGATGTCGAGACAACCGTTCTTACTGTTGACTGGCACAAGGTATATTTTTATGATGAGGTTATGTGGATAGTCGACACGTATATACGATTATGGGCAATTGATTAGTTTTGATCTATGATCAAAGATACAAATCGAGACAGTAACAAGCTGGTTCTATTTGATCTGCCTTTTCAAGGAGTCCAAGTAGCTTCTATACCTGGTATCAACTGGCGATTCGGCCACACTCATATCTACAGTGTGTCATTTGGAATTACTATTGCATCTTGTGATGTATGTAGGTGATTAAAAGCAGCATATGCCTAGAAAATGAATGAACTAGATGTGCACTCAGAGAGACGACCTCTACTCATTGCCCTCTGTAAACTGAAATGTTGCAAGGATCCGCATAATTTTGCACATTAATAAAGCAAATCACTTCAAGGAGGCTTTGTTTAAGCAGTGTTAAAAAGGTAAAGATGTGCTCTAAAATTCAAGGATGCACTCATCCACCAAGGCATGGCCTCCATCTTTACAATGGACAGTAAGACCAAACATGTAATGATTACACAGATTATACAGATTAGAATGAAGCAAAGCTGCTTGTTGCAGCGTAGTCCAGCAGGTCATAATTATTTGATTTATTTTATTTGCTTCAACACAGAGATAGTGTAAATCAGTTTTGGGTGACAAATGGGTGCATGATTCATGCAAGATGCTGCACAGACTCTCATCTCTCTTCAGTGATTTGAGTGCAGTCGATGGAAACCATTCAAATATCAACATATGCTGACATACATGGAGAAAACTTCCGTTAATTTTGTTGGAAGCTTCTGCAGCACTACATACTACAGCTCTTGTAATCTGGCTGGGTTTTCACTTGACTATTGAGAAGGTTCTTGCCAAAAATAAAGCCACCATTTCTTTTGCCTGTGTATCTCCTCTCTTATCTTGTGTCGTATAGTTTCCATTTATTTCAGGTTCTACTCAGTTTAGCTTTTAATAGAATGAGCATGTTTGTTAAATTCAGCTGCACAGGCCATGAATCTTATATTTCCATCGTGCTGCTGCTCTCAAAATACAGACACATTAATAAGTCACGTATCAAAACCCCTTAACTTACTAGTTTGCGACGTGCATGAAATTGCAGCTAATCATAAAAACATAATGCTCATTTTTATTCACTCAACAGTCAGGCAAAGTACGTGTAAGTAGTCCTTCGTCTTAGCACAGCATAACTCTGATGCTTGTCCAGTGATGGCCACACGCCCAGCCGGATTCGTCAGCGGTCGTCTGTTCCTTTTGCGGGGCCACGCCAGTTAATTGAGGTTAATTTGTGCCTGTGAATGACTGTGAGCGGATGCAGCCTGAAGGCGATGGTGGTTGTCGAGTAAAGGCACGTCATAACTGACTTCAGCATATCCTCGCCAAGCTTCTTTCCTTTTCTGTTTAGCTTGCATTCTCACACATAAATAAGTCATACTCTCTGTGGTTTGAGTGGAGAGGAGAGACACACCGACACACATGCTGCCTTGTATGATACACCTGGTGAATAATGGGTAACGAATGAGAGCATTGTGAATGTTGTTCTCCTTCCACTGTGGAAGAACTCAACCGTCTTCAGCTGGTCCGTTCTGCTAGAATCTACCAGATGTTACACATAACACCTAACAACAAATATCAATATCATTATCAGTCACTATTTTTTTTGGGTCGTGCTCTATTGTTCATTATAACTGTCCACATAACTCTTCCCTTCCAGGTATGAGATTCGAGACCCTCACCTGGTGGAGGAGCATGTCTTGCAGGTCCTGAAGGAGCGGGCTGACTTTGACAGCTATAAGCCCCGCCCCTTCAACATGCGTGAATTCTATGACCGAACGGGCCATGATATCAAGGACATGCTGCTCTCCTGTTTCTTCCGAGGCATGGAATGCAGCGCCGAAGACTTCAGTGTGGTGAGTGAGGCGTTTCAGTAGTAGTTCTGTCATTGGTCCTCCTAACGCTTATTGAACCATTTGATTGAAATCATCTCTGATCAGAGATCACTGTAAATGTTTGACAATAACAACAAGTTCTTTTATGCATGTCCGTTCAGAATGCAACTGAACTACGGTTTGGTCTTTGTGTGGTAGTTTACCATCTCTGACAGCTTGAGCAATGCTTTTACAATACTATTTGGGTGTTGTGGAACGATGGGTCACTGAACCTAACACTTGCGTTGTTAGCAGTTGGCAGTGAGAGGAATCACAGGGACCGTTTGTTTTTGTTGGATGGCGACAGACAATCATTTGTTACCTGGCGCCGCTGTGACCTTTGTGTCAACTGAGCATTGTGGGGATTCGTCAGATACAGATACAGACCAAACAAAAACATACTCAACATACTCGTAATTTACTTGTTACAGGAAGGTGTGAATTTGTTTTTTTCTCTTTCATGCAGTACTGTAGATGTTTGGCTTGCTTAAACTTGCTTACTGGTGCTAGAAATTGGGTTGATACTGTAAGTGCAAGGAACCACACACAGTGAACGGGGGCCGTAATAATGTACTGCAACGGAGCTGCAGAGTCAGCTGGTCGCTCTCTGTCTGTATAAGAAACTCATCTTACTCCTACAACAGAATAGTGTTTGTGTGAACAAAAAGATCCGGAGAGGAGATTCTGTCTGTGGATAGGGATATAAACCTTCTGCTAGAAGAAACAGATATTGTTTGCCTCCAATGAATTTCCAAGCTTTTATTTTGTGCTGAAGTGCTCAGCAGTTGTGTTCTGTGGATTGATCGGTCTGCAGACTGACTGTGTTTTCACTGGCACCTCACGACCTCACAGTTCACCAAAGACAAACAGATGTTGGACTGACTGGGAGATATGACAATTCACAGATGTGACAATGCTGCAGCAGCAGACTTCGCAACAGTTGCAGTTTCCATATATTGGCAGTGTGGAAAAGAAAGAAAGTCATAAAATGAAGCAAACCTGTCTACAGTGAGGTAGTGTGGCATGGGCTTCAATGTCACCTCCTCACTGCACAGTCAAACCCTCTTGTGCTCAGCTCCTCCAACCCTTCAGTGTCTGACTCGCTCTTGTTGAGTGCTCTGAGAAAGCGGGCGACCAATACAGAATAGAGATAGTTTGGAGCAGGAGGTTTTCCACTTCCCATGTCCTGCTGGTTGTAGCTGAAAAGGCCTCCGCTTGTCCAGCAGGTGGCCTTCCCACCCTCTTTCTCCAGAGAGGCAAGTTCCTTTTTTTTTTTTTTTTGCATTTCCATGTTCATTTCTTCTTATTATTATTCTCTGCTTCACTGGGACTTGAACTCTCCATCTGCTTAGACCATGTTTTGTGTGAAGACACTCCATTTGTCTCAGCATACTTATGCCAACATATGCCAAATATGACGCTCATTAGGTTGAATACAACTTTATTTTTCAGTCTTCAGTCTCTACATTTGTACACACAAACGTCTTTGTATCTTGTCATGTGCTTTACATGACAATGAAACCACTCTTCCAGACCGGTACCCCCATAAATAACACACATGTCTGTTGGCAGTGACAGTGACAATAACCATGAAAGAAGACAAGACAGCAGATAGGATCATTGCTTTCTTGCCTCCGTCTTGTACCATGTGTCCTTCAGCTTCTACCCTACAGTGGATCAGTGGATCCTCCCTCCAACCAAACATCCTATAGAACTCTGGAGTACTGCTGTGTGCTCGTTGTGTGGTTCCAGCACTGTGCTCCATTTGTGTTCATAGTTAGCATAGATCACTGTGCCTATGGCACAGCTCTGCTAACAGTAATAATAAACTCAGATGGAACAGCTCAGCAGAGAGCACTAATGATGTAGACATTATGTCCGGTGTAATAGAAAGAAATAAAAAATAAATAAATACGGCAAACGCTATATACACCAGCCGCTATATACTCTCCCTCTAAAGCACAGAGCACACGAGCAGTGAACCTGTGATTAACACTATCGGCAGCTTGTTTACACACAACATCAGCAGTGTGACTTGCAGGCCTGTTCTACGTGATGGGATTGGAGGGGGGTCCCGCTGCAACATGTAATTTCAGCGTCTCGTAAAGATTGAACACAGACAGTAGCTGTCAGATCACTACCCCGGTGCGTCGTCCTCTGGTCTCCAGGGATACTGATAAACTGACTGTACCTGCTGTGTAGGAAATATTTCAAATGATCTTCGGGTTCATATTGTGGTGTTCAGTCAGCCATTATTCAGTCAGAGCAGTTGGTCCGTGTCAGACGTGATCTGCCTTCGTCATCTGACGTTCATTAGTCATTACTCAACACACTCTGGACTAAACAGTTGCAAAAATTTTGATGAATGAATTATATATAGTATCATGATAACAATGTTTACTTAAAAACAACAACAACAACCCAAGGCTTTAGGGTCCATTAGTACACAGGACTTACACTGGATATTGTCTCAGGTCCTTTTTCTTTGTATTAATAACTGGGAGAGAAAGATGAAGATAAAAAAAAAAACAACTTCACTAGCTGACCTTCAAACTCAGAACCATACGGTCGCACGGTATAAATCCTGAGTAGATGGACACAGACACACATACACACACACATACATAAAGTAGTCGCAAACACATTAAACTGTCATTTCAACAAAAGGGAAAATAGTCTGTCTGTGCCCAAACACTCTACTGAAAATTAATAGGTGAATGATGTCACCTTCACTATAGTGTTACACTTCAAGACCCCCACATCTGACCACGATTACGGAGGAAAACTTTGACTGTCAAAACTGAAGCAGGGTCGACAACAAAGAAAGGGAGTCGACACGTAGAACAAAACACAGAGAGAGACTGATAGACAGACAGGCCCAAGTAACAATAAACGCCTTGGACACAATGGTCAAGTGCTGCTGAGAGGCACACACACACACACTCACTCTCACACTCACACACACACACACACACATAGAAGAGAAGCTGCCACAGCGGTAACACAGGTGCTATCAGTAGACATGCAGCTTTGTGCTCAATTGTGTCTTGTATCTCCCTTTTCCAGCTGCTCGATCATTTAACCAAACAGTGAAGAAAGGCTGCTCAACAGTACCCCACCCCTCCACATTTCTGTGGAGAATAAATGAAATGTAGATGGATGTAGAGGGAATCAGACAAGACCACGCTGCCTTTAACTTTTTAACACGCATCTTTTAACTAATAAACGCGACTGTTGATTCCTGATTGCCAGTCACAGATTTATATTGAAGCAGAAATGTTGCATGTGCACATAAACTCACACATATAAAAATATATAGTGTTTGTGATATACTGAAATTACCTGTGTTTATATTTGCATCAGTGTGCCATTGATAAAGTCCAAGTTATGGTTTTAAATTACGTATCTCTTTGATGAGTCTGAGAGGAGGACAGGCTTTATTAGAATGTGCTTGCTGCTACAAGGCATCTGACGGATGTGTGGATGCAGGAGAACTTAGAAGAAGAACTTAACAATATGTTGCGCTGTGCCGTATGAGAGGGGAAAAATGTGAAGTGGGTCACTGATGCCATGCGTGTCAGCTCTGTGACTGCCCACCCCCGTGTTAAGATAACCCCAGACCTGTGCGTAATTACCACAATCACTCGATTGACCTATTGGCTCCATCTCATCTGTCCATTGACCCTCCGAGTCTGGCCAGAAGTGTTTCTAATGAGATGTGATCAATAAAAGAAGCAGGGATCACGTTTCAATCAAGCTAATGCATGAATCCACACTCTCCTTACGCTTTTGCTCTTTTCTTTGAATTTGAAGTGGAATTCTGGTTTTAAATGTGTAAAAGATAACCGTTTTTGTTTTTTGTGATCCTTTGGTGGTGAATGAGTGAGAACGAACAGGTCAGTGGTTGAAAGATGCTCCCCTGAAATTCTTGAATGAATTAAATACACTGTTAAATGACAGTTCAGGTAGAGATTCTTTATTCCACCCTCATCCATCAGCTCAAAGCCGATGATTTCATCATTGGCGATCCTCTCCAATTTTCCTCTTGAGAATAGATCAATCACCTTGCGATTACAGTAGAACTCAAAGACACGAGGATCAATTAGACTGGTGCTGAGTAATG
>JBBMJM010146359.1:0-11075 GCA_037832705.1 Centriscus cristatus
GACATGGAGGTAGTTGGAGTCAGAGTAGAGGACACAGAGAACAGGAAAAGATGGAAATTGATTATTTGCTGTGGCGACCCCTGAAGAGGGACAAGCCGAAAGAAGAAGACGAAGAAGACAAATAAATAATTACATAAAATCCATTCATTCATTCATCAGTAATTAATCAATTTAAAAACAATGAATAATAAAGAAAGAAAGAAAGAAAGAAAAGGGATATGGATACAGGTGATCCTCAGTGGCGAGGACAAAGACACAAAGGTATGTTTCCATTGGTATTCTTGGGCAGCAATCACCAGTCTGTGTCTCGGAGTGATGGGGCGGCTGTGCCGCTGTTGGTTCAAATCCTTCCTCCACCGAGTGCATTCACCATCCCTCCTAAAGATAAAAAGGTGGAATTCATTCATCAAGCTGTCTGTGGGTGAGCGTCAGGGTTCACCTTGAAAGATTCACCAGCTCCTCACAGGCCCACATGATGGACAGACAACCATTCACACTCACACCTACGGACAATTTACAGTGACCAATTACCCTCAGCATGCTTTTGGAGGTGGGATGCACAGGGAGAGCATGAAAACTCCATATTACTAAGTCCCCCTGGTCAGGGACAGATCCAGGGACCTTCTCGCTAGGAGGTACCAGTACTAACCATTGCACCACCGTGTCACCCTAAAAGGATGAAATTGATCCATATAGTCTGATTTTTCTCCCGCCTGCTGCTCCTGAGTCATCGATGTCTGTTCAGTAGAGAAATGAGAGCTCTCATAGACTCCATGTGAGGACATCTTAGGGGAGGAGGAGGATCATTGGTGACTCTTTTCCTCAGGGCGGCAGGGTGTCATGGAGGATCAAACTGAGTCGCACACGTGTCAGTATGTGTGTCATCAACGTGTCACCGCCATGGGAAGTGGTATGTCTCGTGGCTGAGGTAAATGATGCTACTTGGCAGTGAAAGGCCAATTAGACAACCGCCATCTCAGTTTGTTTACTCGTCTTTTCAAGCTCACAAGTTACATGTGGAGGGGCTGACCACTTTGTGGCCTTGGAGGTGAGTTGTTCCCATCCATTTAATATAGAACAGATCAATACAGTTGAGGATTTTAATAAAGGTTTATTACTGCTGTGAATGAAAGTGGCTCAAGAGTTCATTTGAACTTGTGAATACGTCTGAGGTCTTTTCATGGCGCCATTTCCTCCAGCTAATAGGTTTTCACTTATGCCGTTTTTTCAATTTGTTTTAATCAAGCTCATTGTTTGACAGCTGCTTCTTCATTTATTTCTTCATCTTCAGCGTAGCTTCCCAGAGTATTTTTTTATTATTATTATTATTATTCCCCCTAAAATGAGTACGGCTACCACTCCAAAAGCAAAGACGTTCTGTGTCATCTGACAAAACATCATCTCAGAGGGACATCAACACATTGTCCATTGCCATGGTTCCTGAATACAGGAACATACACGTTCACAGCATCCATGTCACGCTGGCATTAGTTTTATTGGAAATGAAGGTAGAGTAGAACCAAGAACTACTGATTTCAAACACATTTTTCTTTTGATTTGTTTGGAATTCTAGGCATGATGTCGCCCTGTCATCCTCTCACTTTAGATCATTAGCAGATCAAGAGCAGGATAAAATGATTCAGAAAGGTTACTTAAAAAGATCAGACTGAAAGTGTGCGGGGATTAAAAATGTAGTTTTGTGTCCCAGCTGTGTGCCTATATGGGCAAAGTGGAGGTCAAATCAGACGTGTGCCCACCTGTAAAAGGAAATCGGATCAAGTGGAAAGAAGTGACAGGGCTTGAGTCACATCCACTGCCCCCCTGCTGTTGGCACTTGCAACTGACTGACAGGGCTGGAAAAGGATTGGCAGACATGACATGTGTAACAGAAGCTGACGCCATTTGTGGTATTTGCATTAAAATATCCGATTACTACATCGGCTGCTCGTCTGTCCTTCATCACTTCTGATTGGCTTCTTTGACATGAGCATGGACGTGTAACTGTTTCAGGCTGTGACTTTCATTTCCCTCCCTCCTCCTGGCAGTGTTTTCCGTGTGCAGTCAGTGTGCAGTGAAGTACATGAGGCTTTGCCATGCAAGTGCCACTGAAACCCCTAGAACAACACGTGAAGGATGAATGACCCAAATATGATCTATGGTGCTTACTTCACATGTAAGTGTACCGAGGATGCCGGGCGCTTGTGTTTACACATCTCCGGAACAGATCATTTAATTTAGCTCTGCATTTTCCTAAGCGTCACTGCTGAGCAGAAGTCCGCACATTTCCATACAGATAGCAGATGTTACACATAACAGAGTTTCCGGCACTGATGTTCATTTATCATTGTGACTGGGGGGTCTACAGGAAGCCCCTATGCTAAACCAAAGAGAGGGGAGGCTGTGGTATGGCACAGCGGCTACATTTGAAATCATTTCTTTGTGATAGGCTTAGATTTACACCAACCTGAAGAGTTTTAAAGGTTGTGGGGAGGTCAGCGGTTTCCGTAGTTGGCAGGATAAGATGTGTCTTTTTCCATGAAAAAAAGGGCAGAGATACATAATTATTTCCTTTTGTAGGCAGACACAATAACTTAAAACAATAACTCAAAATAATCATAACAATCCCTTATCATGTTGTTCACTGCGCTCCAGAGTGTTTAAAATCTGGAACATGACAGCGCCAACCAGCATTGAGCTAAATTTAGTGTCACGTATGATATGGACTAAATTTGTCTTCATGGCGCTCTTTTTGTCACAATGAGTATTGAGGGCAAATGAATTCCAAGCAGCTTGTGATATCTCTGCTTATCTTGTTTGTGTCGTCTTTGGGGAGTTTTGGCAGAACTGGGCCAGTCGCGTGTGCGCCGCATGTTCACCTCTCTCATGAAAACTGTTGCGGCTGGTATTTCTGGATCAGCGCATACACCGGCAGAGCATTGAAACCAGGCATAAATTACTGGTAAAAAGCTTCAGAGGGTCTCAAACTTACTGTTGTCATTTATGACACAGCTAATCCTGAATGTGTATTTACTCTGCAGCGAACCGGGAAAGTAATGAAGTGGTGGGAACACGACTGCGGTAACAAATGAAGTCTGTCAAAGTGAATATCAAGGACATCTTGGATACGATCTGCATTTCAATTCCATTTATGCATTTATGCATTAAACTGGGGCTAGGCCTTCTCTAGATAAGATATTTCGCCCAGTTTCAAACTGTTTTTCGAATATGTGAACAAGTGTCAATACAGCAAAACAATGAGTTGAGCCAGAAGCCAGAAATATACATTTGATGTATGATCAAATTAATTATAATTAAGACCAAATATAAGAATCCACTGATTATGTAAATTGTGTGAAAAGAAAAAAACCACCCTGAGGATTAACCTGTGTCTAATTAGACCGACAACATTTGCTTTAACCTTTTACAGTTATGAATAATTTGTGCAAACAGAGGATCCATCGGCAGTGATGTCACTCAGAATGTCCCACTCATAAAATGAATACATGTTTGTAGGTTTGTGAGCGAAACAACAACCAATTAATAAGTGATGATAGAACATGTCATTTAACGTCGAGCGATCATTATATAGAAGGAAAGAACTCCACGCCTGGGGCCTCTTGTATTTCCCGACTCCTGGACAAACACGGTAAAGTTATTTTCAATCAGAATTCCCCTTCATAACTGTTTACACATGGACAACAGGGAAGTCGAAAGTCAGATTGTCAAAGTAGTGAATCTGCGTTAGGCAGATGACGGCGTTCGTCTTTCCCAATGGGAAGTGTCAATACTTGTGTACGACAGGGAAAGTCTGTGTGTAAGAAATGGAACCATACCTCCAGGGTGGCGTTGGTACGTCATAACTCAGCATGATATTTGTGATGAGGACACATAGGAAACATCCTTAAAGGTCAGAGCAAGGGACAAATGACTGAACTAGTTTGAGCTGTAGTGATTTTGACTTTGAGCAAGAGGCCTGGGGAACATTTATAGATATTCTCAACAGACACAAAAGCACCAGGACAGCATGCAGAAGCGATTCGGTACATAGCAACTGCCGACTTACCAGGGGCAAAGTCACACTACTCCTGTGTGGAGAAGAGGTTGTTTGAGGTGACAAAACCTGCAGAATCTGAAAGATAAATGAGCTTCAGTTCACGTCAAGATGAACGTGGAAATTCAGGGACGGGCAAAGACACCAGTGCTTCATACCAACTATTGTTGTCACAGACAGTGCTTCATAAAATAGTTATTACACTTCAGGATCCAATGAATGGAGTGAAATGTGGATATTTGATGAGTTGACAGAATCATATTTCCAAGTCAAGAAGAGGAAGGAACATTTATAAGCTTTTCTATGATATTTCTATTTACGCGTTTGCCCCCTTCCTGATTATTATTCATTATTTTACTTTTTTAATTTTGTTTGTCACACACTTCAGATGATCAAACAAATTTAAATATTAGTCAGAGACAATGCAAGCGAAAACAAAAGGCTGTTTTTAAATTAAGTGCAGAGATCCAAAGAAATTCCGGAACAAATGAGAAAGAATCTGCTGGAAAGGTAATAAAGTAATTTCTACAGCTTTGGGACTCCAGCGAACCACAGTGAGATCCATTATCCATAAATGGCGACAACATGGAACAGCAGTGATCCTGATTACCCCCAGAGCGCAGCGGTAGTTCAAAGGGCTGCCGACTTCGCTTGCCTCAGGTGAGGTCAGTGTTCATGACTCCATAAGAAAGAGACCGGGTATGGCTGCATGGCAGAACGGACCAAAACCACTGCTGAGCAAAAACAGCATTAAGGCTCATCTCAACCTCTTTATGATCCCCCAAGACTTACGAGAAATTGCTCTACTTTTCTACTTTTTGGAAGGTGCATGTCCCATTATGTCTGGTGTAAAAGTAACACTGTATTTCAGAAAAGAGCATAAGACCAACAGTAACAGACGCGGTAGTGTTTGTGATGGTCTGAGACTGCTGTGATAAATGGAACAATGAATTCTGCTGTCAACCTAAAGAGTCCTGAAAGGAGAACATCCAGCCATCTTCTCATGACCCCAAGCTGAAGTGAACTTGGGTTCTGCAGTGTGATCCAGAACAAACCAGCACCCCCACCCCCACCACCACCACCACCACCCCCCACCCACCCACACACACACACACACACCCTCTTAATGGCTGATGAAAAACAAAATGGAGAATTTGGAGTGGCCCGAGCAGTTATTAGGTTTATTCATTCTAAAAATATCTTTTGTTAACTTATTATATTATAAAATATTTAAATGTGTTTAGTCTGAACCATTTAAGTGTGAGAAATTAGGAGGAGGGCGAACACTATCAGTGTCTATTTTGGTAATACAAGTCGTTAGAGCCGTATGCAACCAAATAAAACCGATGAATACAATCAGAGGCCTTGAAGGTTGTAGTAGTGTGGTTTGGATGTAAGACAGTGAGCCGTTGTATATCTATTGTTTGTATTTTGTCATTAGCACAGAAACCTCCTTATTGCACCATATTTCCAATAAACAGCCTCTAACACCAGAACTAAATGTGTGCTGTTAGGACAGGTTTTATCTAGAGGGTAAACAGGATATCTTGTTCATGATCAGAAACTCAAGGGCATTAAAAATAAACATGGGAGCCCTTGGTCACTTTGATGCCATACACAGCTGCAGAAAATTCCTTGCAAGAGATAATCTTAATTCCTGGTGGGTTTTTTTTATTAGGTTTATGTCCCATCATCGCATTCACACTCATAAAAATGGGCAGTTTAGAGTGACCAATTAAACTGGCATGCTTTTGGAGGAGGCCGGAGTACCCGGAGACAACCCACACAGACATGGGCAGAACATGAAAAAAGATCCCCAGATTGGGAAGCCACCCACTGGCTCCACCGTGTCGCCCTAGTACCTTTTGTAGATTAGTTATTTGAGTGATCCAGGTAACGACATTTTAAGTGTACTTGAAAAGTCCCTAGATAGATAGAGAGAGATACTTTATTCATTCGGGGCTCCAGATTCCTGACCAACGACAAGGTTATATGAATGGACTCTAAACTTGCCCGTAGGTGAGAGTATGAGTGAGTGTGTTTGTCTCTATCGGTCGCTCCACCGAGGGATTGAAGCTTTGTCCTGGGGGTTCTCCTCCTCTCACCCAAAGGGCCCTTCCCGCTGGGACACGGATACGGACAAACGGTGACAGATAATGAATCACTGAACACAGTTTGCGATGAGTCCAGATGATCTGTGTGCCTTTGGATAATTCGGTTTCTACTATGGCATTTCACCACAAGTTCCTTAGAAGTATGTCCAAGAAGATCATCATCAAAAATGAGCCAGATGCATATTGATGTTTTACCAAGAGCTTCAAATCTGTAAACAAACATATCAGCATGGAATTCCTCAGAGTAAACAAACATTTAAATATTGGAAGGAATTTAAAGCCTTCTCATTTCCATAAGCTTTTTTATGTACATTTTAAGACGGCAGGGTTCATCCCAATTTGGTTTGAAAGCCCAATGAGACATTTGGTTGCGGCGTCACACTTCAGAGAGCCTTTCAACCCATCCGCCCTCTCATATCTGCCAATGACTGCTGCATGTCGTTAAAGCTAAATGCCAAACAGAAGAGGCAACTCGCTTCGTGAGGAGTGAAAGAAGGTGTGATGTGAAATCCACAGCAGGAAGGAAGAGTAGTCACGGGAAGGAAATGAAAAGGAATAATCACTGATTTCATCTCTCTCTGCTTTGGCGTTCATGGAGCAATATTGGGACAAGTGGCCCTGTGATGAGTTGGGGACCCATCCAGGTTGGACCCTGATGTTCGCCCGTTGACAGCTGGGATTGGCTCCAGCACGACCGAGAGAATGAATGAATGAATGAATTATTAATGATTATTGGGACAAGAGATGTGATCCTCATTCTTGCTAATTCTTGATTAATGGGCTGAAACAGTGTTGTCCCATTCACAAACGATTTGTTCAAAAGAAAGAAAGACAAATCGCTCCCATTGTAGAAAGATTCGCTCGTTTCACCGTTCAGCTGAGTGAGTGAACTTACTGTGTTTCATTGTCACTCACATCCACTGAAGCGTTGTCGCTATTAGACGTCCAGCAACTAGTGACAAATATATACATTAATCTCTGTCATTCAGTGATGACATTTCTAAAATGTCAAGATTCCCAAGGAGAATTGAGAAGTGTCACTGGGGGGGTAAGTAATCTTTTGAACTAATCAACTAATAAACTTGTTGATCTTACTTTCTCTCTTCTCAAAATGTATGTATGTATAAGCTATATCTGGAATGTTTATTCCAGAATAAACAAAGGGACAAGGGAACTCATGTAGGAATCAGTAGTCAGTCACTGTATGCCTGTATGGTGTAGGTGTGTATGTGTCGTGATAAAACAGTGAAAAGCTGTGGCTGCTATGGAGACAGCAAAAAAAAGAAAAGGTAAAAAAAGAGCCAGACCCAGATATATACGGCCCATACTGACCCCATGTGAACAGACTGTAATGATTCCGTACACTTAAAAGAACTGGTTTGCCCATCATTAGATTGAAAAAGCAGGGTGGCATGAACCAGATGTGTATTGTCTTGTTCGAGGGGTTTATCCCAAAACTGTTGTCTAACCTTCACAAAACAATACGACATGTAGAAACGGGAGAACCACACCTGCATGACGATAAGTCAGGTATATGTGAGTAGAAATTGTGATCACGGGACACGCAGAGACAGAAGACGAGAGAAATGAGATGTGGCTGTAAAGAGGAACTAGCCTGAATGTCTGCAATCTCAGTGTGGTCATTTAGCAATCACAGCCCAGTGAAACAGTAATGAGGGGATTCAACTTTGGACTCCACAGCACTGCTGCTGCTGCTGCAGATGAGATATGACGGTTAAATCAACTGTTCACTCGGCCTGAGTGTCACTCTGACAGAGTGGAGAGAAGTGGACTGTCACCCTGAGTGAGATTGATTGGCTCTACGGCAAACAATCATGTGTTCTGTACAGGTAGCAGAATCCGAGGACGGTCACCGGAAGGTCATCAATGGGACAGGAAATCATGCATAACAACAGTAAATGTCATAGTCCTTAATTTCACCTAGTCTATCTGCTCAGAGCGTCTATGCAATACATCGCACTTCGAGACGCATCAGTGCCTTTGGAACTCACTGCCAACATCTTACACGCACAAATAATATGTGAACAAAAAGGACTTGAAATTGATATGTCTGATTAATTTGCATATGGAATGATAATGAATGTAGGGGATATGACTTTTTATGAAATAAAAAGTAATATGTGCGACAAAAACAGGAACAAAAGGAGGGACGGCTCAGCTCGTGGAGCCTGGATGGAAGCCGGAAGTTGCATTGATCAGGGGTACGTCACCCATGTGGATGTAAGAAGGAAGGTGCTGCTCGTTGTGCCAGCCGGTCCTAGGAATCACATGTCCACATCATCAAGACGCTGGTGAACAGATTTCAGTTGTACAGCGCTTCTACTCCGTCTTCATGGTGCCCAGAGAACTTTACAATGGCCTCCCGTTTACCCGTTCATACATCAGTGGGACAGCCGCTGCCTTGCGAGGCACTGTCGGGCCAACTGTGAGCAATTTAGGGTTCAGTGTCTTGCCCCAGGACACTTCCACTATTGGACTATCTGAGCCAGGAAAAAAACAAGAAGAAAACACAATCTCCAACTGACAATTCTAAAATAGCATTAAAAACGAGAATGTATTCAAAAGTGATTCAAGTATTAGGAGTGTAAAATGTAACTATTGAAAGTAGTATTAACAGCGGAGTCTAGCTGCTGCCTGAGCTGGGCCTCCACTCAGAGATACGTCCACAACAGCTCAGCCTGCTATCAAAGCCTGTTAAAATCCCCTATTACTCTCCAAATGGTGGCATCTGTCCCCTGCAGCTGTCCCGGCTTGTGCTCTCATCTGCTCGGGTCAGACCACCTACAACAACCCCTTTTGGTTGGCTTGAGGCTCAAACATCCCCCGGAATGATGCTGCCAGTTGTTGAGGATGGGCAGGTTAGCAGCTTTGGCTGCATCCACTCATTGCTCAGCCGGATACGTCTGCCCTGCGAGTCCTTTGTGAAATATGACACTTTCAGACAGATATGCTGTGCAGTCGGCATCAGTTCAAGCACAGGCAGCTAAATCGTCACCAGGGTTTAAACAGACGAAACTGATTTTCAGGGGAGATTTATCAGATAAGTGTCTTGTTACAGTATTGAACAGTTTGCTAGCCCTTTGTCTTGTTCTTCTGGGGAGACAATTAGCTCAAAGCCGTGATGTTTTCTCTATTTTTCTTTCCCCACAATTGTTCCTGACCTACTCAAAGATTACACTAGATGTTTATTTGTGGGGTAAAAAGACTTGTCGTGATCGTGATTGAAGGCCTATTCATCCACATTCTGCCATTCATACTCTTGCGTAGTATGAATGTGTGTGATCATGAGAAGGTGGTTTACACTGAAGCGGCTTACTCTCTAAAACAACATTGGTAGTCATCAGAGCTTTACACTTTAGGAACTGAAGAAACTTTTTGGTTGAGTAGCAAACAAGCAACTATTTGTGGTGACACAGCGAACTCCTTCTCCATCCCGGTGGTTTGGTGTTGTTCCGACTCTTCCCCCTTCTCATCTCCTGGGTTTGTCCAGTCGCCATCAATAATGACATGAACGGACATGCACTGTTGGACTCTTTAGCAGTGTTTCAGAAGGTCAGCGGATCAAACGGCAAATTGGTAATCAGGAATATATCAAAAAGGTTAAAATGTGTGTTCAATCAATATCATTAGTGAAGCTTTCCAAGGTGTCTGACACATTTAAGCACTTAAGGAAGCACCACTGAATTAAGGGGGTTTGCATCTCTGTACCCACCTCATTTCAAACCAAACTGACACTGATGATTGTACGATATGGCGAACAAATCTTGCTTGGGTGTCGTGTAAGCCTTTGGAAGACACAAAGGCAAAAAAAAAGAGGTACAAAGGATACCTGACCTGACTGAAGGAAGAAATACAAAATGTCCTTCATATTTTGCAAAAGATTGATTCCAGCATGTTAAAGCTGCTTTAAATCATTTCTTTCACTCTGAAAATATCGGATCAGAATGAGGGCGGGGCTCGATTTCAGCAGCAACAAAAGTAGAGTGACATCGTAACCCCAATTTGACTCCACTGCAAAACACCACGTGCCGACAAAGTAGAACAGAGTGTGACTATTTGCCGAAATGCTACAGAAAGCTGGTGCAGTGTCACATTTTGCATAGAATCTCAGATGCTGCTTATGAATTATGGTGGTGGAAAAAATAGGGCAATGCAATTGGTTTTAATTAATGCTCATCTGGGATCACATTTCCATTTACAAGATCTGCACAAGTATGAGTTTGAGAGTTATACTGGAACCATTAATAATTGATGTGAAAGAACTGGGGAGCCAAGGGCTAAAATGTCCGTGTTGTGATGGTAGATGGTAGATGGTACAATCTCACTGATTAATGGAGATAATGCAGTGATGTTACACAATTCTTGGTTTTAATGAGTCTTTCACTCGCCATCAGTTTTGTGCCTGTGTTTGATAATCACAGCATTAAACACTGAGTGGAAAAAGATGGAATCCTATAATCCACCAACCATTCCAGGAAAACCCACAATCATACCCAATCACCCACTGTATGATTTAGGGGAGGGGGGGGTGTTTTTTTAAAAATGAAAGTGAGTGTGTGATAAAAATGAGTTTTCATCAGTAATCAGTAGCTCAGAGAATGTTTCGAGGTGACAGTGCAAACCACTGGGCCACCGTGTCACCGTGTCTGACTGGCAAAATGTCTGTTTGTATTTTTATGTGTATGCGATTGCTCATGTCTAGATATTTGCATTAGTATACTTTCGAATCCTATTTTGTAAATGTGTTTAGACACTGGTAGTTTCAGCTGATATTTTTCAAGTTATATTTTTTCTACCCCCACCTTTTGGACAGAATGACGAATCATACCAAAATTAAGATGAGTTAGATGCACAGGGTGTAGAATAGATGTTGTGTTTTCCTCCGTAAC
>JBBMJM010146419.1:0-11068 GCA_037832705.1 Centriscus cristatus
CAAACCGTACATCATAGCTGGTCTAACCACAGTCCTGTAAACCTTTCCCTTCACCTTAGCGGAAACTCTTCTATCACTAAGTAGTCCAATCACAGTAGTCCTTTTTCCAACAGTACCCTGTAGGTGAACAGCACTGTTGGCGGTCGTTGTTGACCCGGGCCTTTGGCAAAGTTTTACGCCGGATGCCATTCCTGACGCAAACCCTCCCCATTTATCTGGGCTTGGGACCGGCACCAGGCAACAATGGCTTCTGCAACCACAACTGCAACTGCCACTGCAACTTCTCTCTCGTGGCTGGGTTGAACCAACCTAAGTTAGTAATAAGTGAAATTCAAGATTTAGAATAGGTTCATCTTGACTGTCATAACACAGTTCGTAGCATAAACTACAACTGAGTGTAAAAAAGTAAGGAGAATAGAATAGAAACTGTCGAAGAATGTCGAACTTTCTGCAATATGAACAAAATACAGTACACATGAAGGGCGTACTTGGGTCATATATTTACAATATTTACATGACATTTGGAAATGTGCAATTTGATTAGCATTATGTAAACATATACGGTAAATAATTATATTATCACACGTTTTTTACAAAATCAGTCTTTGATTTGTGTTACGCCAAAAGACTCTACGCTTACGCCGCGTAGCAGACTTTGATTTTGAAGCGCTGAGCGGAAGTCATCCTGTGCATTGTGGTGGGCTTCACGTCCTGCTGCAGTTCACAAATCAAACATGGACGGTACATGTGAGAGACTGACCTAAACATGATTCTTCCAGACATCTGTAGGACAAACCAGCATCGACAACGAGGTATGACAAACAGACACAGGCCCACCGCCTCATTCGGACGGTGAAGGGTGACGCTAACGTTCACGAATAGCGGCTCGGTAAGCTAGCAAACACGGACCGCTAGCAAATACCAGTTCGCAGCACCGCTACTACTGGTGTGTGTGTTTTATCGGTTACACCTCTTTCTATTTCTTGTCTGGGACGGGTTCATGTTGAGATTTTATTCAGAACATATCTGAATGAGCTCTGAATGTTGTTTTTTAGCGTGTCAACCAAAATTAAAAAATAAACTGCCGTCGTCAGTGTGGCCATCAATGTGTGACAGAGCTGTATTAGTACCCGATGGGACTGGTCCCCCATGGATGCGAATTGAAATCGAGTAACACGGTTAATGCGTTCAGACGTCACTAAACACGAACGACATGGAGAATCAGTGCAGTTAATTTGGGCTTCAGTTCGCGTCCGATGATGGAACTGTGTGGTGGGTTGCGGGGTGCGTTAGGTTCAGGGTCGTCTGACGCACCGAGCGGACACTTTGTGTTTTTCTTTCGTTTCTGACATTTTACAGATGGAGTTCACACGATATTTTACCGGACCTGTATGAAAGCCGATGCGGAGAACGAAGGAGCGTCCTATAGCGGAACATGCCTTGCTGTGTGTGGGGTTTTTTGTTTTTTGTTTTTTTTGCGGGGGGTGTCCATGTTTAAATGTCCAGCTGCTCAGGCCGGGCCTCTCGGTTTGTCTTGTCTCTGATGAGTTGAGTTCCTGCTCTGTGATCAGATGTGAGTCCAGCCTCGTTCCTCCTCTTCACTTTCATCATCGCCACACAGCTGAGATGCGTTCAGGTGCCTTTCCTGGGATCAGCTCTGACACGAAGCAGGCAATAATAGAAACATACGTGCGAGAGCTTAGACTGACACACAGTCAACGAGAAGTGTCACTGCAGGTTTCACCACTGCATCACTACTTCCTGCCAAAAGTTTATTGCAAAAACTGCAGATTGTGTGAGCTTTGTATGATTCCTTCCTTCCCCTGACGGCCCTGTGACAGTGTGCACTGATTACTTACGCACACACATTTGAGACATATTTCAGTTTCTTTGAAACGTGTGATAACTGTCAAGACATGTCGTCTCTTGTAAAGAATCTGACAAACATCTTCAGGAGGCCTGATCCTGACCGAGGGACCATCCATGGTCCTTGGGAAGTAACTCTACCACAGTTTTTGTGCCAGGGTCCAACCTGTGACCTTTCGGGACCAGATATGAACAGTTTGGAGGGTCCAGTTCTGTGACAGGACCACACATACCAAACCCAACAACCTTCTCTGTATGTTAGCACATGACCCTGTTGAGCATGCCCCAGCATGCACTGGGGGAGTGGGGCCGTACAGACAAACGCACACCGTCAGCCCTGAACTGATCCTTCAGCGTTCCTGTCGTGCTGCGTTCACTATCGCTGTCTGGTCATACACACCACAGACTGTAACATCCTTGATAGGGCGGAGTCAAACGTGCAGCGTTTGGACAGACGGCCCTCTCTGGGGAGGCCTTGAAAAATGTTTCCCTCAAAGAGTTTGAGAAGAGAAGGCAGCGCGTCATCAGGGATCATTCCTGGAAGGAGGCCGGTCCACAGAGGTCGCTGGCGGCTCTGTGAAGCTAAACTTGAGCTACATACTAACATGTGTTTGTTCATCGTAGCCTGTGGTCATGTTGGCATGTAACCCCTCGCCGTTGTCCGTCACCATCTGTGAGAATTGTTCATGTTTTTTTTTCGCCATTTTGCCAAAGTGGGTCACATGCCGCTTCTCGTTTATGTCTACAATATTGAACTGGACGCTCTTAGTTCTGAACGAATACACACACACACACACACGTGAAACTTTCTGTTCATGTCAGTTTGTTTAATCTGTTGGTTCATTAATAAGCAGCTGATGAGTCTCTCAGCTGCTCATTAATCTGTGTCACAGCCTGAGACAGTCGACGAGTCAGACGTTGATCACTATCACACAGTTTCCCCTGTGGAATGACAGCAGGTTTACCAGACGTTCCTCCCGGTGAGGCGGCTCAAACGTCACTGGCTGCGGTGTGTTTGAGGGTGATACTGAATGACCGTGCCTGTGTTGTGCTTTTAAATGACCTGAACTGGAGATGACGACTAAAGCTTGTCTGAACGTTTGTTGTCAATCTGTTTTTGGTCACCGTTTTCCTTAAGAACCCAAACCAACTATATATTGAAACTTCATGATCAGCACAATTGACCTTTGTTCCTTCACGTTACGCTGACGTCGATGGTTGCTTACTTCCCGTCTCTGTTGCCGTTTTGATGAACATGTCCGCCCTGTCGAAAGTTCTACTTTGCATTCTGAGAAACCAGACAAGGCACAGAGATGTCATGTGACCTGTGTATGGCGCTGACAATAGGAAGTCATGTGACCCTGCCTTGGGGGATGATGTCATTCATGATCTGGCTGGTGATGGTGCTGTGACACCCAGAGGACACAAAGACGCGTTGTGGTTGCGACCCGTCGGTACCAGCGCACACACCGTGCTGAAACACACCCAGAACACACACACACACACACACACACACAATCAGTGTCGCAAAAGTGAGACATCACCGACGCATTAAGGGAAAATAACTGTCCTTTCATCCTGTCCTTCCTCCTCAGCTGCACTTTTCACTTGCTCAGAACTGGAATTGAAAGCTCTACTTTTGTGGCTCGTGTCACTTCCTGTGGCGGTGTCAGTGGCCCTCAAACCCGAAGCTCCTGGCAGCTTCTCGGTACGACCACAGAAAACCGCCAGGAGTAACTGATGTGTAGAGACATCAAGGCAAGAATCAACTCACCATTTGTGTTCACAGGGAGAAGGTTTGCTCTGATGATCGCAAACTAAATGTCTTTGTCTCATGGACGAAACATTGGGACAAATTAAACAGAACATTTTCCCTGTTAATTGGTATTTGCAGCCCCTGCCCGAACTCGACTGAAACAGATGTACCCAAACCCGGCATCTTACCTGACACGGGCCGGATGCAGTGTATGTCATGCTTGCGACCGTGTCATGCAGCTGTTACCCTGGTTACACACACAGAACTTGAAGCACCGCGACAACCTGAACCATGACGTGTCAGGTGGGTCAGACCAAGAACTAAAGTTATAATGGTGTCATTGAATCAGAATCGCCTTTATTGTCACTGTATTTCTACAACGAAATTATCAAGTCTCGCTTCAGTTGTTTTGAGTTGTTTTAGAGAGGACGTCCTCAAACGATTGTATAATTTGGCTGTCGTTCCATTTCCTCTTTTCCCCGTGCAGCACATTCACTTTACTTCTCTACGTGTGTAGATGTGCGGACAGGCAGGTGATGAACAAGTTGTTTTAGGGAAGCCGCAGCTGATTGAGGTTCAGGTTTCAGCAGCTGGTGTGATAAATGATAGTTTGGTTGGGAGGGACTTTTTGTCAGGTTTCTCACTTCCTCTTCTGAGTTCAATCTGGTGATGCTGCTTCGCACAGGAACA
The DNA here is from genome assembly GCA_037832705.1 of Centriscus cristatus. Taxonomy (NCBI): domain Eukaryota; kingdom Metazoa; phylum Chordata; class Actinopteri; order Syngnathiformes; family Centriscidae; genus Centriscus; species Centriscus cristatus. Next base: position 4,313 of record JBBMJM010146419.1, read on the forward strand.
ACGTATTAAAATCTGGGCCTCATTGAGTCAAACACTGACAACTACATTACCCATGATGCACCTCAGATCCTGGCCGCCGTGAGCTTGAACTTGTACTCATGTTATTTTGTACTAAAGTATGCGCCGTATATTTGCTTGATGAGTAAGTCTGGTGCTTTGGGTTTTCCAGCATGTGTCCAGAGACATATGTGTGTGTGTGTGTGTGTGTGTGTGTGTGTGCGCTTGTCAAAAGAGGAACTATTTGTGATGACATCAGCTATTTTATTAGGCGACGCCCTTTAAATTACACAGAGGCTTAGACAACTTTATGGTGAATAAAGAAGTTGATAACCTATGACCCATTAACGCTTTGTCATCACAAAGGACTAGCAGCAGGGTCCACGTCATTACTTAGCATGTCTCAGGTGACTCACTAATTCGAAGCGTCTGGCTGTGAGTCTGAATCCGTTCTTGATAGTCGAACCTCCAGTCTGAGTGAAGCTATGAGTCACTGGTGTCAATGTTTTGGACTCGGGCTGAAGGCGTGCGGCGCAAGTCCACACCTGCTGTTTGTATCCTCATTGACTCTGTTCAGTCACATGACCAGTGTCGTCAATCACTCGCTGTGCAGTGACCTGCAGGTCAGTCGTCAGGTGGCACCGGTGAGGTGGAGTATGTGAGGTAGAATTTTTCATCATCTCAGTCATACCAACAGGATGCAGCCTGGCAGTTCTCTTCCTGTTTGCGGACTGACCTTTGACCCCAGCGGGTGAATCCACTTCCCTCCTCTCATTTTCATCCTCTGACACTGTGGTGAGCAGCTCGCCGCACCCTAGAGGAAGTAATATATTACTTTTACTGGAAAAGTAGGAAACCAAACGTTTTTAGCCACCAGACCTTCATTTTTGTTTTGTTTTTATCTCTGAGTACAAACTAAATGCACACAACGGATACTCTCTCCTGCCTCCAGGGAGTGAGTAAACACAGTGACACAGTAACATCAGATAGCTCATATAACCCCAGCCGCAGCCAATCAGAGGTCCAGTACAAAACTTTCCACTTAAAAGTGCGTCACTGGTGTTAAAGTGCTACAACATGTAACCAGAGATGGCAGCGCTAATCACATTTACGATTAATCCCGATTACAAAAGTCATGTTCAATTAATTGTAAAAAATACACGAGATTCAGAGGAACCCATCTTTTATGTTCATACGCTGACGTCAGCCCGACAGGCTGGCTGCTGTGTGCCTGATTATGAATTCCTGTTGATCATAAACATTTGTGTGTCTGTGTATATAGCAACGCTATTGACAATTGTTCAAACATTTACTGAGTCAGCAGTCAGCACCATTCACATATTCATGCTCCTTCTCTGCCTCTCGTCCGTCTCTGTCCTCCTCGTGTGTGGGCATTTCCCAGAACCAGAGGGAAGGATGGAGGACGAGCGAAGGCAGGGGACATTTCCAGTTACATAAGAATGCTCTTAGTGTCTCACACCACCACTGCTCATCCTATTTTTAAATGTGCACACACACACACACACACACACACACACACACACAACTGTGTTCTCTGCTCTTCAGTTTAATCACACATGGATTTTGTAACTGAGCTGCAGTTTCCTGTCTCACGTGTGTTTGAGTCTCACATTGTTTTAATGCAAGTTGCATTTTATGTCGAACGCCTGAGTGACAGAACGTTAAGCCATTGTCAATCCATCAGTTGTTGCCCTCCTACCCAAACCTATGGTCTGTCCACAGACCAAATGAGAGCATCCTCACTAGAGACATCTGTCTGGTATGGAACAGACCCTCACAGGCAAAGAGCGAGAGTCACGACGGCTGCAGAGGGCAAAGACTGGGACGGGACGTCCTTGTATGGGCTCTTCTGTTTACACACAGCAATGATACAGAGCATCATCAGAGGCAAACTCCATCCAGCCCACCCTCTGTTCTCAGACACACACACACACACCCTCACCCTCTGTTCTCACACTCACACTCACACTCACACACACCCTCACCCTCTGTTCTCACTCTCACACACACACACACAGTGGAGCGGACAGCATCATCACGCACAAACACATTTTATTACAGCCTTTTTTCTGCCAGTGAGACAATGTTGACGTTCTTCCCTTCATCATTATTTATTTATTTATTATGTCATGTTTCTGGATTGTCCTATAAGACCATTTACTTGGTTGTAAACTGAAATTCTCATATGATCTAGGGTGTGATCCATTGTTGAATCGGAAAGCTCTGCAGTTTCCACATGGTTCTGTTACTTCCAGGTCAAAGCCCAGCAGGGGCTTCGGGGAGCCGGTGTTCTGATATATTTTGCTACCCCTCATACTTTGCTTCCTCCTGACACGTCGCCGTGCAATACGTCTTTAGGTCATGCCCATGCATTTTTTATACTTGGGATTTCCTATTGCACTTCGAAGGTGCACAGGTAAGACGGCTCACAGAAGTTCACAGAATGACTCTTACCTTCGGCATGCAATCGTGAATTTGACGAGGTGCACGTGATCCATGCAAACCAAATGCAACCCTGAAGAAACGATGAGCATGTCACAAATTATCTGCAAATTTATTTTTCACTATCGCATGCCGAGGGTAAGAGCACTTGGTGACGTATTGCAGTGCATGCGCAGAGTCAAGAGGAAGCAAAGTATGAGGGGTAGCAAAATATCTCAGAACACCGGTGCTGAGTGCCTCGTCCAGTTGAACGTGTAGAAGCAGGAGTAGCTCATCTGTTGGCTGCGTTGTCTACGTCTGATTTTTAGAAGTTTTAGAAGTCGGACGTTCGTTTAATTAACACAATATCATGGTAAACATACTGTCACAACACTGATATTATTAACTAAGTAATTTCAAAACGATTTTTTTCTGTTTGTTTTCGATCCTGTGGTGTGACAAGTTGAATCGGGATTGATTCTGAAATGAAAAGGTTGTTGATGTCACTGTCTCTGCAGTGGTGGGCAGACAAGCGGCATGACAGAGGAGAAATGTCCCCAGCTCGTGGACTACTTTGTAGTGGCAGGCCTGGACCCTGCAGAGCCCTGGCGACCCCTGGACGAAGATGGCAAGAGCTCCGCCTCCTCCTCAACATCCTCGTCGTCGTCAGGCCGAGCGGTGGAGCCGGTGACGGACCTGGCGGTGATCGCACGGGGGCTCGGGGAGGAGGTGCCAGAGGGGTTCACCTGCATCGAGAAGACGCTGGGTGGACACTCTGCCGAGCTGAGCGCCGGCCTCATCAACAACCCTCACCTGTACCTGTGCTACCGGCGGGGGCGGGACAAACCACCCATACTCGACCTGGGGTGAGACCCACTCACCATGTGACACGTTTATTTCTTCTCTGTGGCAGCTTCAGATGAACTAAAACCTAAACAGACTGACGGCACGTAAGCACAATAATAAAGAAGCAGCTGTTTTATCGGATGGTGTGAGTGTTCTCGTGTGTCCGTCTCAGCTGAGGCCGATAATCAGCTTGTCGGCTGTAAATGATCCTGCAGTTGAAACGACAAATGACAGCTCTTCTGCAGAAATCCATTCATGTTTGCAGTTGGCCTGCTGCAAGTCGATCTTATATAATCCTGAGGATTACGTAATGTTCCTGCTCGTCGCCACCAGATGCTCCTCTGTTGTCTCTGCTGTTTTTCAGCTGCTTGATTAGTCTGATTATACTTGTGTGCCTGGATAACAACAAATATATTTAATTTTGAATGATTCTGAACCTCAGTGCGGATGCAGTGGACCTGTGTGTTACTCGAAGGCACTGGAACGATGTGATCGTGTGTGTGTGTGTGGCGCTCTGAGAAGCGTCATCAGGTGTACATTTTATGTGTATAGCCCCACGTCACAACAATGTCCTTTGACCCTCAGTCAGGGTGAGAAAAAACTGCCCGAAATTCCATATAACGGTGGAAAAGGGGCATAAAGCACAGGGAGAACCACAGAGGAGGGATTCCCCCCTCCCTGAGACAGACCAGCACTAAGTGTTGAATCATACCAAAAATCCCATGACATCCTCTGGTTACCGGGTAGGTTTCATTAGGAGTGGATTCCATGACCTCTAAGACCTGAAACACGACAGGTCACACCACTCCACTTTTTAGGGAGAAGCATCATCTAATGATGGCCATAGATAAGATGAACTTCTGGTAGCACTGACAATTATCTGTTATATCTACCACCATAGCTGCAGATCCCATTCAACACTGCCAGTGGTATCTAACCACCCAGTAGGTGAGAGAAATGCAGCGTATACTCCATCAAAGGGGGTTTGCAGTCTCAGACCGCCCGTCGTCTCTGGCCCTCACACGTTTGCATTCAGCAGTAATATTAGTTATGTAGCAGTGAAGTTGTCGTGTGAAACAGCAACACACCCCAAATGAGTCAGTTTTGTACATTCACAAGACTTTTCCATTTGGTCGCTGCAGGGTTCTCTATGAGGGGAAGGAGCAACTGAAGCAGAGCTGGTACGTCATCGAGACAACGCCCTACAGCCGCTCAGCCAACCTGAGCTCCGGCGGAGCCCCCACAGCTCACCGGGTGTTTCTGACGTACCGGCGGGCTCTGGATTCACAGGGCCTCCACACACTGGGAGTCACCGACATCGCCCTGCTGCTGCCCAGCAAAGGAGAGGTTGCACCACACACCTTCTGCCGCGTTGACAAGAACCTGAACACTGGCATGGTGAGAACATACCGTTGGAGCTGTTTGGAGCCTCAGCGGCAGGCGCCGATCATCTCAGTGTCCTTTGTTTCCAGTGGGGTCCAGCTTTGTACGTGTGCTACAAGAGGGCAGTGGCCAAAGCCAACGCCTTGGTGTACCAGGCCGGTGAGTACCCATCACTCAAGACAACAACCCCTTTGGGTTAGCTGAAGTTAGTTGAATCAGGTCATCAGGTACCATTTGCTGACTCGTCTCTGTTCTCGACAGTAAATACCAGTGAACACTGCTGTCAACAGTAGGTCCACTAGCTTCCTAACGCCGCTGTGTCACTGCTGTCAGCAGTCAGTCAGCCCTGTCATAGGTCTTTGATCCAGGAGTCGTCTGCTGTACCCAAACAACACACTCAGCCCCTTGAGGAAGTCATATGTTTTTCTCCTTCCCCAGGTCTCATCAGCCGTTACCCTGAAGAGGACCTGGACTCGTTTCCTCTTCCCGAGTCGGTGCCGGTCTTCTGCCTGCCAATGGGCGTCACTGTGGAGAGCTGGCCTCTGAACACCAAGTACCAGCTGCCCGTCTTCTCCACCTTTGTCCTCACCTCCGCCTCCGGGGACAAGGTGAGTGTTAGAAAACACACATCATCGTGACAACAGATGTGTTGTCTTTATTACACACAACAGTGCATCATACCGTCCGTGAGTAGCCAGTGGAGATCAGGGTCTGCTCAGATAAGGAACCTGTAACACACAGACTTCTGCCTCCATTTCCCCTCTGACCCCTGCAGGTGTACGGCGCTGCCATCCAGTTCTACGAGTCATTCTCCAAGGACATGCTGACTGAGCGGCAGAGCGTGCGTCTCGGCCTCCTCAGCGTGGTGGACCGGCGGCCAATTACCAACCGCAGTCTGCAGGTGAAGAAAAGCATCTGCGTCCTCTCCCACTGGCCCTTCTTCACCGTCTTCCAGAAGTTCCTCACCTTCATCTACAGATACTCCATCTCAGGCCCTCACGTCCTGCCACTGGAGAAGTCAGTCACTCCTCTGCTCTGGTTTTATTCCTCTTCATGTTTAAAACTAACAAGACTTATTTCTGCAGCAACAGATTTGTCAGTTTTTACATTCGATTTATATCAAATTCTTTCATTGCGACCTCACATTATTTATTACATTGCCTGATTTTAGTAGTTGTATTAGTGGAATAAATGTAATAAAAGAGTCTGCTGATAGGAATGGTCACCTTGTCTTCTCTCGACAGACACATCTCCAGCTTCATGCACAATGTCCCGTTTCCTTCCCCCCAGCGGCCTCGAATCCTCGTTCAGGTACAAACTGGGCTCTTGATTCTTCCTCAGGGTTTTTAAGTCTATGTTTGTGTTTTGGGCCCTGAACTGAGGCTGCTTTGTTTTATCTGCATATAAAAAGTCAATTAATCTGCAGATTATTGTGGTTTATTTGAAAAACAAAACCTTACCATTACATATTTGACATTTTAATGCAGTTTATAAAATAGATAGATATTGATTACTAGAATATACCAGAAATAGTAGCCAAAGGTCAGTGAATGCTACATTAGAGTTCAATTGTTATTAAACAAGTCGACGTGGACCCCTGGAGGTCCATGACAAGTCGGTCCACTTGGCTCTCAATATTTACCTTGGACGATCAAGTTTTGTTTTCATTTGTTAATTTTTTCACCGGTTCACCGGTCTTGTTAGCACGTTTATGGACAATTTTACCTGCAGTGTCTGTCGGCACAAGTAAGAACCAACCCAGGCGTTTGGAGGTGATGTGGATGCATCTGTGCCTACAGATTTTTTTTGTTTGTTTGAGCTGTGTGCTCCAAATGTCCAGGCAGATGAAACGCTGAGGTCAAATACAATACAATCTGAATGATTTCATTCACTGTAGGTGTGGCACGACCAAAACTTTACCGTGGGTCTATGATTTCTTAGCCATCTTACCCTGTGTGTGTGTGTGTGTGTGTGTGTGTGTGTGTGTCAGTGTGTGTGTCTGTGTGTCAGTGTCAGTGTCTGTGTGTGTGTGTGTCAGTGTCAGTGTCTGTGTCAGTGTGTGTGTGTGTGTGTGTGTGTGTGTGTGGG
>JBBMJM010146440.1:0-14534 GCA_037832705.1 Centriscus cristatus
GTGTGTGTGTGTGTGTGTGTGTGTGTGTGTGTGTGTGTGTGTGTGTGTGTGTGCGTGTGCGTGTGCGTGTGTGTGTGTAGTAGATGCAGTAGTTCAGCAGGCTTGTTCAGGTTGTAAAGCAAAGGTGATCGAGGGGAAACTGATGCAACTGAGAAACTCCACCTCCTGCAAATAAAGGCATCACCGTCCTCCACTTTTAATTAACTCATTATGAGTCAGCATGAAAAAGGGCACTTCCTGTTTGCAGCATTCCCCCGAATAAAGTATTATAGTTGAATACATTGTTTTAACCACTGAAGAAGACATGGATTACATTTTACCTCACTTCAACCTTAAAGATAAAAGTAGGATACCAGACGATTCCTAGGTGTTCTCCGGAAATGATTTACACAATTTGTGTGCAGTTTATAACACATATCACCTCGACATGCCCTTTTACTATAGATGACAAAAGGTAATTTCCTCTCGAAATATCCAGCAAAGGAAAAAAGCCATGTTTTGCCCTTTTAGCTATCATCGGCTAACACACAAAGCTAAACAACGTTCGAAGCTGTTTTCTCCTTTTACAAACCAAAAGAATCGGGTGACACAATATATGTTCTGACTTACAGTATTTCTCAAACTGAGGACGACATAGATCGCTTGGGGCGATGCAAGGCGGCGACTGACAGCATCGGTTGTTCTTCAAAGACTAGCCTATGTTTGACAGTTAGAACCAGGAAGCAGAGCGGTGTCAGATTGAGCGACGTGCCAAACAACCAATCAAAACGCAAGTTGTGGCGCGCTTGTCCAATCGCATTCGTGTATTCAGGAATAGGCGGGTACACCTTTGTGACATAAGGGCAGAATAACACCTCCCCTCCATCCTTCTCCTTGAGGATAATAATTATAGAAAGAAGAGCCACCAGCTGTCGTTTTCTTACAGCACAGGAGACCCGCACGCAAATTGTAATCGTCGCTACACGGAGGTTCTTATGGTGTGTCTCTCACGGGAGACGCTTTTTTGAAATGGAAAAAAACAGTAGCAGCATATTTGCACAGACACTGATAATAGATCGTAATAAACTAGATTGCAGCAGGAGTCAGAGCGAGCGAGCGAGAGAGAGTGTGCGTGTGTGCGTGCGTGTGTGTGCGTGTGTGTGTGTGTGTGAGAGAGAGAGAGAGAGAGAGAGAGAGAGAGAGAGAGAGAGAGATTCTCCACCCTCAAAGGCTTGTGCGTAACAGGGCACACTGTTGCGCACCACGTAAACAAAAGCACATTGTGGGTGTCCCTGACAGCCAGTCCTACCAAAGGCAGCAGAAGTCTTTTGCTTTGCTCTCCACCACACACCTGCGAGCCAGATGGGATCGTTTGGAGTCCCCCTGCCCTCGATGGAGCTTCTACTGGTTGTCTGCTAGTTCCTGCAGGAATCCATGTCTTTGGAATGCCTGCAGGTGATTTTCTGTTTTATTTGTACCAACTGTTAGAAGCGCTGGAATACAAGACCTTACGGTGAGACTTGCAACTTCCTCTGCAAACGAGTATTTTAAAGTTCTGCTGTGTGATTTTGGACGCTGCATGTTTGTGCGTTGCATCTTGACGTGAACTTGCTTCCCATCCATGCTCGCAGTGACCATGCCATGTGTCCAGACCCAGTGCGGCTCCTCTCCACAAGGAGCCAGCCCGGCGTCCCAGAACTCCGGCGGGGAGCGAAGCTGCGACTTCCTCACCCCGGAGTTTGTCAAGTTCAGCATGGACCTCGCCAACAGTGAAATATCCGCTGCTTCGTCCGGCCCCGGTTTTGGCCCGTTAGCGGACTCCTACAGCTCCGGGTACGACGTCAGGCCCCCGTGTCTCTTCCAAATGCCGATTCAAGGGGAGCGCCCCTGCGTAAAAGTGGAGGATGCGCACGGACGCCCGCGGTTTCCAAATCAGCATCACGCACACCAGTCCGACGAACTCCTCTCCTCTCCGGGTTCGGTGTATTATTACCGGTCTCCGTCGCCGCACACGTCCATCACATCCAACTTCCAACCCCCACCGGGACACATATGGGACGATTCCAGCTCTCTGTACAGCTTTCGTCAAGACTATTTGGCGGCGGCGCACAGGAAAAACGCACTCTCTAGGTTCTCGTTGTTTTCGCTCAAACACGCACAACAAAGCGGCCACAACGTGTCCACCTGCCAGATGAAGTTTGATGGATCTCTCCATGTGTCCATGAACCTGGACGCAGCCGGAGCGCACCAGCCGGTGGACAGTCCCGGGGTTCTGGCCTGCCGGGGTCTGGGAAAGCAGCCCGGTGTGGGCTTCTCTCACCCTCTCCAGCTCACTCACGGCCACCACCGCCTAATGGACTACCAGGGTCCGCCCGCAGCCGCCAGAGGACCGCTGAGCGCGGAGGGTCGGTGCGCCGTGTGCGGGGACAACGCAGCCTGCCAGCACTATGGAGTGCGCACCTGCGAAGGATGCAAAGGTTTTTTCAAGGTTTGCTCTGAGGGCGCAATCTGTTCACCCCACATGTGTGATGCACTGATTCGAGCAACTGGCACAAAAAGTTGAAACACGCAGCAAAAATTTAAAAAAGAAAAACACTGGGACGTTCCCTCCTAAACTGTTGATTATGCTTCAGCTGCACGTTTTGATCTCCTGACACACGTTTAAGAGGGCAAATGGCCCGTATGAAACGTGCCGTGAATTAGAAGCGCCCCTTCCTCTCTTTGAAGGAGATTCCCGGGGGGGCATTCTCCAAATTATGAATGACCACGACCCTGTATTTACCCGGGCCGCCCCTGTCTGTCTGCTGAATGTCTTATACAGCATCCGAGGGCCCCCAGGACCAAGAGGGCTGCTGGTCATTTTCTAATAAAAATAATAATTTAAAAATCCCTCTTGATTGCAAGAGCCCCGCCAGGAGAGATGTTGCTGTTCTGTGGTATCATCTCAACTTGGTTCTACAAAGATCAATAGTGTGCTTTAATGGAACAAATGTGTCTGGAAAAGCATGGAACTGTGACCTCAAGGAACCTGCCATGAAGATATGACACTAATCAATGTGACTTATAAGATGATTTGCACTGAATGAAAACACTTGTATTGATGCATATAACAGGAAGTTAGTGGGGTAGTGGTCTTACTGCTCCGAAGGGAAAAGTACAATCTGCTCTGCAAATATTCAAAATCTTACCAAGAATATTGTCTTATTTCCAAAAACAGTCGTTAAAATATCTCTTTACACATGGTGCACATCATGTTTTGTTTTTTTTACATAATCTTAATTGTTTCATTTAAAAAAGCAGAAAAATCTGCAAGTGGAGCAAGTGCTGTTTTCTTACTACAAGCTAAAAGAATCCCTCTGACAGATTTTTTTTTATATCAGAAGAAAAATGTCTAAAAAGAAACGAGACATTTCCACAAGAAATAAGACACATATTTATGTAGGATTTTCAGTTTGTAGAGTTTGGAGTTTGAACCATTCAGTTGCATTCTCACACAAAAAACAACAACAACCACATCTTCTTCTCAGGACTTTGTATGCTGACTGACTCTCTAATTTTCCTACAAACTCCAGCGCACGGTCCAAAAAAATGCCAAGTATGCGTGTTTGGCTGCCAAAAGCTGCCCGGTGGACAAACGGAGGAGGAATCGCTGCCAGTACTGTCGCTTCCAGAAATGCCTTGCGGTGGGAATGGTCCGAGAAGGTCAGGTGATGCTTCAACCGCACCTGCTGGTCTGAATTTTACATTATATTTGGGTGAGATTATGTGTGCTTATGTCTCTCTGCAGTTGTGAGGACCGACAGTCTGAAAGGTCGACGGGGTCGCCTGCCCTCAAAACCCAAAGCTCTCCCAGACTCGGTGTCCCCTGTCGGCACGCTGCTGAGCGCCCTCATCAGGGCGCACGTGGAGTCCAATCCTCCACCCTCCCGCCTCGACTACTCCAAAGTAAGACCTGTCATTCGCGTTGTTACGATCCAACGTCACCTTTGACCCCACTGCTGAACCTCCACAGTTCCAAGAAAGTCCAGAAAGCCCCGCTGGAGACGACGCTCAGCACGTGCGGCAGTTTTATGACCTCTTGACCCAATCGATGGAGGTGATTCGAGGGTGGGCGCAGAAGATACCAGGCTTCAGCTCCCTGCCCAAGCACGACCAAGACCTCCTGTTCTACTCGGCCTTCCTGGAACTCTTTGTCTTACGGCTGGCGTACAGGTAAAGCCGGGCAAAGCTCGCCGTGGGTGATCGCTCTTGGCTTCAGGATGTTTCTCTGAGCTTGCTGGGATGTTTCAGATCCAACCCAGCAGAAGGGAAGCTGATCTTCTGCGACGGCTCCGTGTGGCACCGGCTCCAGTGCCTGCGGGGTTTCGGGGAATGGATCGACAGCATCGTGGAGTTCTCCACCAACCTGCAGAGGATGAACCTGGACGTGTCCACCTTCTCCTGCATATGCACCCTCGCTCTGGTCACCGGTGAGATGTTCCCTCCTGGAAGTCACAGAGATCAAATCTAGATGCAGGGACAGACTTTTTTTTAATGATGCTTGTGAACTCTGAACCCGCAGAGCGACACGGCCTGAAGGAACCAAAGAAAGTGGAGGAGCTGCAGAACAGCATCGTCAAGTGTCTGAAGGACGGCGGCGCCGGCAGAGACTCAAACTGCTGGTCCAACTATTTGTCCAGACTGGTGGAAAAGCTGCCTGAACTCCGCACCATGTGCATCCAGGGCCTGCAGAGGATTTTTTATTTGAAGCTGGAGGATTTAGTGCCGCCGCCTGCAATAATAGATAAGTTATTCCTTGACACGTTGCCGTTTTAGAGACATGAGCGAGAGCGCACTCTGGGGCATTTTCTGTGTTTTTCTCAGTGATGATGACTTTAAATCCTGCGGCGGGTTCACATCTGTGTGCTGCATTTAAAAAAAACAAAAAAACATCTGAACTCTGATCTTGATTGTTTTGAAATCAGAATTTCCTGTGCAGTTGAAACGAGTGTGAACAGCCGATTTAGCGCCCCTGTACAATTTAGATTATTTTATTTGAATTTTTATAGGAAGTCAGGCCAAGTTATTCGACTTCTGTTCTTCTGCTCATATGATCAGAGGTGTTCTTCATTTCCACTGTACAGCAGTCATATGGAGGGTAATATAAATACAATATGTTGTGTCGTCATTGTCCATGTTTTATTAAACAAATGACCTTCACAGCTGCTTGACTGGATGATTTTTTTTTAAGGTTGCACGTAACACAATGAAATGTACCCCTGATGACAAAAACAACAAATACTGCCAATCTGAAACATTTCATATTTTATAAATTTGTGTTAGAATAATATAAGCTACATTAATAATACGAATGAACTGAAAACAAAATTAACAATAACATACATATATGTGGATGTGTACCCGACATAATAAACATTCACTTACAGCCCTTAACCCAGATTAATGGTGTTGACTCATCTTCTGTCGATTTTATTTCAAACTAAAATCATATTTAAATGGTTAAATTCACAGATTGTGTGGTGGCATCAGCGTGAACGTCTGCTGGAGCTTTGGTTACTGCTTCATGTTGGAAAATAATCCCAAAGGATCCCCTCCCTCGGCCCCGTTCTTTGATAGACTTGCACTGGTTGTCATTTGCCTACCGTCTTGTTTCCGTGTTAAATCACATCATGCACATGCCATTAACCTACAAGAGTGTGGAGGTCAAAGGTTAAACCAGTATATCGAATGGACAACTGAAGCAAATACATTTCAGGCTTATTTCTATAGAATAAACCGGCAGCCGCGTAGGTTTTGAACTGCAAGTGCGAGGACGGTGTGCGCTTAGTCACCTGTCTGATAATGGTGATAATAAGAACTTTTCTAAAGCGTCTGATGAACCTTTGAGCTGCAGTTTGAGGCTTCATTTCAGCGATAAGGCAGGAGGCTGCGTTTGTGCAACAGGTGGTGATGAAGAAGGGATAAGGGGATATGGAATATCAGCGCTGGTCCTCACACAGCTGCACCAACCAACCCACCGCTCCGTGGCCACCGGCTGCCTGACATTTATGCAGCCCTTCGGTCACATTTGGCATTAAGCATGTGTGTCTCTGCCACGGTTCGCCGTCAGCGTCCGCAGGAGGAAACGTCAAACACAGGGAAAGGATGAAGCCGCTAAACACAATAAAATACAACCAAGAGGCACCACTTCATTTTCTTTTTCTTTTTTTTCTTTTTCTTTTTTACCTTTAAAGACCATCGTTCCCAGTAAACAGTGATAACATTTCAATATCAGATCAGACAGAAATGAAATCATCTGTAATTATCCCAGCTGACTTTTACTGCAGTATCTTCAATCTGCCAGAAAGAATCAATGTTCCGATTTGGAAAAGGTCTCATAAAAAATAGAATGATGTTCCCAAGAAGGTTTTAATAGGGCTGCGGATCAATAGAGGGGGCTGTTCGATGCTCCAGTGTGGCCGGCGGAGATAGAAATGAATCAATAACAGTATCTGACAAGCGTCCAATTTATTCCAGTGATGATGCTGATTGACAGGAGGAGAGAATGCATGATCAGATACAAAACCACCATGTGTGTATGACAATGGTCCACCTCCAATAACGTAGCAACATGCACGTATCGAGAAGCGGCACAATGTCAGCGAGTCAGCGACGCAACTAATGTGACGTTACCTTTGCAGCAACTACATTAAATGTATGTAAATGTTCTTTAAACTGTCAAAATCATTGACAAGAACTAAAAAAGGGGGGATGTTGACCAAACTGCACCACGTTTTCATGGAAATCTTAAAAGACGGAGGAAAATGAGCTTTTTATCTTTCGTTAAAAGTTTGTTCAGTCAGACTCCGCTGCCTCCCAGGTTCAGCACTGACCTGCACATATGAGCAAAGGTTAGTTGACCTGTCATACACGTCCCGCTTCTGTCTGAGCAGACAGACAATCATAGTTTCGGTCTTGTTGCTGCGCAAATGGAAGTTTCTGATAGATGTGACGTCCTTTAAAGTCCTTGTGTGAGTATTTTACAGGGACACGACACACAGCTCTTCCCTCTTCACTGTCTCTTCCTGTCAACAAACAGGTTGTTTGTGGGGCCCCTGGATCCTGGCGTCCCCTCGGGCTGCTTGCGGCCACACAGGAGCATCACATATTTGATCTCAAGAGCTCGACGTGTCGGGATTTTCAGAGGCGCTGACCTCCGTCTTTGATCTCAGCATCCACCCAGCTTCAGTGCAGATTAACCCTTATCACCAGCAGCCCAGAGACCCTGAGCATCAAGACCAGGGCTGATGGGTTTATAGGCAGCAGACCCCCCCATCCACCCCCATTCACTTTCAACATGTAATCCATTCCAGATTATTACAGATTACTGATCAAGTGCATCGATGCATGTTGTGATTAGAAATGGATCTACTGGTAATATTCATGCGCTTGGTCCATCAGGATACACAACAAGTATAACATCTCACTTCGTCCTCCTGGAACATACAGTACTGTGATGTGTGCGTGTGCGTGTGTGTGTGTGTGTGTGTGTGTGTGTGTGTGTGTGTGTGTCAAAAAAAGGCAGGTTTTTCTCTCTCAGGGACTCAATTCTCCTTATGAATACATCAAACACACAGAGACCTGCAGAGCAAGGCTGCTTCTGAAAATATTTCAACGTCGACTGCTGTTTTATGTGAGGAAATAGCGCCCTCTGTCTGCAGGAGGCTGAATCGTCATGTTCATACAACCCCCAGAGATTGAAAACATTGCACACAATAATAAAAGAGAATAAAATGATCAGTACTGCATATAAATTACAATTAAGCTGCAGTAAAATGCCATTTCTGCATCGACTATGTTTAAAACTGACATGTAGAAAGCGACAACTCCCTGAGTACAACTGGGGTTTATGGAAACAGCCTAAAATGCACAAAACATGCAGTGATGTGCTGTTGTTTACATCTATAATAAAACTTTATCCCACACTGTTTCACTTCAGGTCTTAACTCAAAGACATCTGCAATATTCTCACAACAGATTTGTAATTTCCAAGAGGAGCCGCGCAGAATGTGCCGGGCCACCAGTGAGAAGACCAATGCCTCTGTAGCGAATTGGCTGAGAAACAACACTTGAAAAAGATCGCCATCAACCGTCGATCTCAGACTATCTGTAAAAGATGCATTTGAAGGGGGAATGGGCAGTTGAGGGGACGGAGCTCCAGGCTCAGGATGACTGAGGGGTGGTTTGTTTGAGGATTATGAGGATTCACAGCTGAGGGCCTGCTGGGATGGTGGTGAGCGATGGACAGGTCACAAACAGAGAGGCACAAAGATGTAATGGGATCAGTTTGTGAGGTCAGACACTTCTCATGAACCCAAAACAAATCCTGGATTTCTATAAATGTAAAATATGATACATAAATACAGTGATACATTACAACTTGACTGATTTTGTGTTGATTTCTTGATCAACTGAGACGTTTGAGAGCAAACAAAAGACAGGCAACAATAACAAAAAGTCTTAAATTGATAATGCAACAAACAAATGCAACAATTACAAAAGCATAGCATGAGTAAAACACATCAGGTGGCAGTTTCTGCAATTCCTGGTCATATTGGTTTCCAGCATTTAAAGGACGATGGCGCCACCTGGTGGCGTTGAACGACTGCTCCAGTAAAGCAACAAAAATGGAACAGTAACGCAAATGAAAAAATAACAACTAAGCAAAAGAAAGAAACTGCTAAAAGGTTCGATTTATGAAAGAAAGTATTAAATAACTAATCTAAAGAAGACTTTTTGCAAACATCCATGGATAAATATGCAGATAGTCTGCTGTTCTGTATAATTTGTATGTTTTTTTGGTGAGTTTTAGTCTTTGTTTCCAGCACTGAAAGGATGAGAGCGCCCCTGGTGGCTGCAAACGTGCCTAACATCATATATTTTTTGGTGTGTTTTAGTCAAATAAAATGTGACATACTGTCACAACTGGGTCGTTTTATTCTGAAAAGTTCCATCAGGAAGTACATTATAAATATAGATATGAATTCCAATTATATATATCCATCTAGTTGCAGTTGCTACTGGCTCCACCTCCTCTTCCTCCTCCTCCTCCTCCTTCCGCTCAGCAGTTATAAAAGAGTGCGTGTCCACACAGATGGGACTCCTCCACTCACAGATCTCATTATAGGTGCCCTGTGAGAATCAACAAGTTTGCGCTTTTTTCCCGCTTGCAAGGACCATTAAAACAGCAGAATGGTAAGTTTTCCCCTCTCATTATTACTATTTACTTCTTTGGTCGTACTTTTTACAGTCTATGTATATCTATGTACATAGATATATAAATACACACACATATATATACATATAGTTGTATGTATATATGTGTGTGTGTGTGTGTGTGTCAGTCTATTTAATATCAGCTGGTTACTTAAGCTCTGAATTGTGTCAGCACATGAAAATCACTTTTCACAAGCTTGAAATGGTGGAAAAAAATGGAAGTCGAGTGGAAACACGCAGTCAGATTCCCTCTCCAGAGAGGGTTAACTGTTTCCATATGGGCACTGGAGGACTCTCTGTTTGCCCGCCTGCTTGGGAATGCTGATGTGGCTTCCAGGGATCACTTGTGCGTTTTACATTATCTGCTTGTTCCCGCCAGCCAGGAAGTCGTTCACAAACAGGAAACTATGTTAACTATGTGCACATGACAGAACCCCCCCCCAATTCTCCCCCAGATCAACACGAGAATTCAAGTCTTATTCTTCAGCCTGAGGTCCAGGACATTGACCTTCTGACTTTGCCGCCCTGGTGGAGGGTGTTGTAATATGTGCAGGATGTTGGGAAGGTCGAGAAAAGAGAGCGAGCGACGCTTCCTGTTTGCTCAAACGATCATGTGGCGAGGCCTTTTCTCTTCGGAGAGGATCGTTATGATCTTGTGGCCGATCACACGCTCGCATTATATAAGTGTGGTTCCTTCGACGATGAACCACATGATGTTTTTGCCGATTCGCGCTTGTGTCTTGAGAGAGTACAACAGCTGGATGTGTTCGCTGCCCCGCTCGTGGCCAACGTGACGTCACGTCCACGATGAGACTCAGGAAGCATTCGTTTGACTGGAAAGATCACTGGTTGTTTGCTGTGTCAACAAGAGTCCATGTGACAGGGCGACATGGACGGAGCGAACAGGAAGAGAGCGAGGAGCCCACCGGTGTGCGGCTGGCCGTCTGGTTGGTGTGACACCGCACTCGAAATAGCTGTCTGCTGAGCTGCCATCGCCATACTTGGCAGCTCCTGTGTCTGTGAGGCCCCGCCTCCGCCTTTATCACAGGCTTTTTGGGGCGGGCAGGGGGTGATGGGGTGGGGGGCGGGGAGGAAGGCGATGGGATCAAAATACAAAACAAAAGTGGACGTGGGACCAGCGTGGCCTCGCTGCATTCCGAGAGAGAGATATGCCAGGAATTTCACAACGGCACAAATACTTTAGTGCCTCACTTGTTTGCACTAAAAATGAGGTCAAAGTTCAACCACTCGCGCTCGGCGTCCTCCATCCGTCAGCAGCAGTGACAAGCGCAAAGGGATCGGCAGCTTAAACTGAATTTCATCGTCTCTCACTGGACTTATTGTATGAAGAAGGAAGTTGCCTCAGGGCCAAACGATGAGACCTGACTTGTTTCTGTAACCAGCAATTCCCGCTGCTCCTCCACCGCCACCCACATGTTGTTACAATGAGCTCGAAATACTTGGGCAGGGTGTGGAGGCCCTTTGGCCCCTGGAAACGTGCTGACATGACTCTGCTAATGAGGCGTTATATCCTCCTCACGAAGATGCTGCAACATGTCATTTTTTGGTGCGTTTGTGGACAAATGTGATGGTGGAACCCATTGATTTGTCAACACTGATCTTCTCTCCTCCTCCTCCACAGCGCGAGTGTATCTCTGTCCACGTCGGCCAGGCCGGTGTCCAGATGGGCAACACGTGCTGGGAGCTGTACTGCCTGGAGCACGGCATCCAGCCCGACGGACAGATGCCCTCCAGCAAGCCTGCAGGTCAGGGCGACGACTCCTTCACCACCTTCTTCAGCGAAACCGGCACGGGGAAGTACGTCCCCCGCGCCATCTTCGTCGACCTGGAGCCCACTGTGATTGGTGAGTCTTCTGGTCTGAGCGTATGTTTGAGAACAAACCTGCCGATCCACGTCAGAGGTCCCTGGAGGGGTTTGAAGGTCAGGTTCGTTGAGGTCGAACAGTAACTTCATGAAGATGAGCGTCGTGGTCCAGAGGTATTTCACGTCTACCAGTTTTGGTGCAGAATATTTCCGTTTGATTCAGACCTAATTTACAGATGTGAAAGACGTGGTATCAGTCCGGAACGAAGTGAACCACAGTTCAGACTCCTGTAGTGTGAAGGCGCTTTTCTGATCGACAGGACTTTAACGTCCGTCCTTTCACAGTAAATTCTAGTTGTGAGCACATGAAGAAGAAATACCTGTGCTGCGGAGCTGTGACCCGCAGCACAGCTCCACCGTCATCTTCTCGGTTTCTGCCGACGACAATAAACCATGTGCATGACCAGGACATTCATCTGAATCAGAGATAACCAGACCAGGCTCCATATTGTCCATGACCACGCTGCTGCTGGTTGTAACACCGTTACAGTACAGCATCGTTGTCACGATGTGTTTATTCATTAGCCTGGTGGTACACGGTGCCAACTAGCTAATTTGCATGAGACGCAGCAGACATCAGTGAGGACAGAACGTCAGCGGGTCATTGGTCTGCTGGCGTGTGTCCGGTGTGAAACCAGAACCAAGGCTGACCTGAGGCAAACACAGTCAAAGTCACTGCTGTTTTCATTTGACAGTAATTTCCTTCTTCTTTCAGATGAGGTCCGGATGGGAACATACCGCCAGCTCTTCCACCCCGAGCAGCTGATCTCTGGGAAGGAGGACGCTGCCAACAACTACGCCCGGGGTCACTACACCGTTGGCAAGGAGCACATCGACGCCGTGCTCGACAGGATCCGCAAACTGGTATGTTTGGCTCCAGGTAGCCAATGGTCTTTTTTTTAAAGTCTGTAGTCGGAATTGATGACAGCACAGTTTTAAAGCAATCTCACAGCGGCCCGAGGAGGTCGTTAGTCATGCTGTCTGAAGTGGACTGAGCTCTGGAGCACTGGGTGATTTGCTGCTTTCCATGAGGAGACTTTAGACCACCACTTTCACCAAACAGCATTCGCTCCCGTTCAGTTCCACCATAAATATATATAAGTACCAACACGCTCTCTTGTGTTCCTCTCCTTAGTCTGACCAGTGCACGGGTCTGCAAGGCTTCCTGGTCTTCCACTCCTTTGGAGGAGGAACCGGCTCTGGCTTCACCTCTCTGCTGATGGAGCGTCTGTCGGTAGACTTTGGCAAGAAGTCCAAGCTGGAGTTTGCCATCTATCCAGCTCCTCAGGTGTCCACGGCCGTGGTGGAGCCGTACAACTCCATCCTGACCACCCACACCACCCTGGAGCACTCCGACTGCGCCTTCATGGTGGACAACGAGGCCATCTACGACATCTGCCGCAGGAACCTGGACATCGAGCGTCCGTCCTACACCAACCTGAACCGCCTCATCAGCCAGATCGTGTCCTCCATCACGGCCTCCCTGCGTTTCGACGGCGCCTTGAACGTGGACCTGACAGAGTTCCAGACCAACCTGGTGCCCTATCCACGCATCCACTTCCCTCTGGCCACCTACGCCCCCGTCATCTCAGCGGAGAAGGCCTATCACGAGCAGCTGACCGTGGCCGAGATCACCAACTCCTGCTTCGAGCCGGCCAACCAGATGGTGAAATGTGACCCTCGTCACGGCAAGTACATGGCGTGCTGCCTGCTGTACCGGGGCGACGTGGTGCCCAAAGACGTCAACACGGCCATCAGCAACATCAAAACCAAACGCACCATCCAGTTTGTGGACTGGTGCCCCACTGGCTTCAAGGTGGGCATCAACTACCAGCCGCCAACCGTGGTCCCTGGAGGAGACCTGGCCAAGGTGCAGAGAGCCGTGTGCATGCTGAGCAACACCACCGCCATCGCCGAGGCCTGGGCCCGCCTGGACCACAAGTTCGACCTGATGTACGCCAAGAGGGCCTTTGTGCACTGGTACGTAGGCGAGGGAATGGAGGAGGGAGAGTTCTCAGAGGCCAGAGAGGACATGGCGGCCCTCGAGAAGGATTACGAGGAGGTGGGCATCGACTCGCTGGAAGACGATGAGGAGGGTGAGGAGTATTAACAACAAGGGTCGAGCCTGAATTAAAGAGAGATTAAAGGGTTTTTCAATGATTTACTTGATGCCGTGTGTTCTGTCTGTGTATGTCGTCCACCTGCAAACACTAATATCACTGCTGACGGCAGTTTGCGAGAGCTCAATCCCATGGTGTTTGGTTTTTTATTGAAAAATGTCTCCTTTGGAAGAGAACGTGTCTGTCTTCTTTTATAATCTTCTTCTTTAATAATAAAGCTGTTTACACTCACCATTGTTTGGTGCACTCATATTTTAAAGTATAAGCAGTGACAGAATGTGTAGCTGTTAGGAGTGAAAATCTCGTAAAATTACTACAATCAGACCCCAGTTTAGACAAAATCTCATTTACACTCCGGGGTGTGTTGTAGGGATTTCAGCACAAGATGGCAGTAAAGACTAATTTAAAAAAAAAAAAAGTATGCAGGCTCAGAAACATGACATTTCTGCCATCAACCCAAATAAATAAATAATGGGATTTAGGATTGTTTCTCATAGATTAAAGTTGAATTCAAAACGGCCCCAGTCACATTTACTTTTATTTTGGGTACAATGTGATACAAGCGTTGCAGACAGCATGAAGCTTTACCTGGGTTTTTGAAGAAGACTTCCCTCTCCGGCCTGACCAGACAAGGAGAAATCTATGAAAACGCAACATATACACAATTCACAGCTTTTGTTATTACAGCGCATACCGCAAAAAAAGGGTTCAGTTGGTGAGTGAAATTCATCCTTAGTGTTCTTCAGGATATATTAAAGTCCAAATGAAATGTCCTGGAGATGCTGCTGGAGCCTTTGTTTCCTGCCTCGGTGGATGAAACCTTCGCACTGGCTCTGTAATTGGGTTGGATGTGATTAAGTTTGAGTAGAATGAAGGCGGTGCAGAGAGGGAATTTATGAAAGGTCATCAAGGACACAGAAAAAGATAAATGTATTTTACACAGTTTGTCTAAAACACTTCTTTCATTCACCGCTCATAAGCTGTCAAGTGATATAGAAATCACTTCTTTGCTTCTTTGTGAATTCAAGTCAAAAGCTTAAAAAACCACCACACTTGACTTCCCAAGCATCATTGTTCAACATTAAAACAGACAAAAATGATAAGTAGATGTATTCATCCTTCACCTACGCTTCCATCCGGAGGAAAAGAGTCTGAGAATCTGAGAAACACTATGTCCACAGAGAGACACAACCAGAATCGTTTTCAAAACGGAAACACAACCATCTAAAGAAGAGTGTGTCCACACAAAACTACTGAAAACGCTGTAATATGTATGCCAGTGCACGTCAGCGTGC
>JBBMJM010146469.1:0-11064 GCA_037832705.1 Centriscus cristatus
GTGTGTGTGTGTGTGTGTGTGTGTGTGTGTGTGTGTGTGTGTGTGTGTGTGTGTGTGTGTGTGTGTGTGGTGGGGGACGACGACACAGATGTAATGAGCTCAAGTTCAAGGCCAGAAACCTTAAACCTGCAGCTTCTTCTTCTGTGAATCATTAACTGAACCGAACTTTCTGGAAAAATAGATTTCATCTGCAGTCAACCCGGTGGATTTCACATCGAGACGAACCGAACGCGACAGATTTGATGATTTTAAGTATAAAAATAACATGTAAATGTGATTATTGCTTCAGATGTGAAACGTCAACGAATGGAGGCTGAGGTCCGAACTTCAGGAGCGACCGTGAAGAGAATGCATGTAAGGATTGGTTTCTTTATATTTGCTGTTACATTTAAAACTGTTACATGGGCAAAAGTACTTCAAAAATTGTGTCTTTTTGAAAAAATACACCCGTTCCCGGATAGTGTCGTGTCTAATATCAGCATTTATCTGCGCATTTGTTTTTTTATTATTCTGTTTAATTTTAATTATAAACGAACTCTAACTACAGAAACAACGCGGTTTTATTGCGTTATTTGTTCTTCTTCTGTCTATGTCACAAGAAAAACAAAAATGAATGAAAATCTAATGAAGTAAATGCAGTTGATTAAAAGAACGTGTCGACGAACGTCACATCTCCCTCCGTTGTTGCGAACTGACCATGACGCAGTTTGGGAACATTGGAAATCGGACCTGCGACTGGTAACCGAGCGGACCTGATCAGGACAAAGGACCCAGCAGCAGAAACATCCTAATAGCGTGCGGACACGTGCAGCTGTCGTCGGTGAGAGAAGCAGCAAACGTCTCCGTCTGGTCCAGAATCAGCGAAAATCATCAAGGACGGATTTATTCTTCTTTCTTTCTTTTTTTCTGCTGTTAACACGGAGTTTCAAACTATTCCACACTTACGTTCTGGTCATTTTCTGTATCTTTAATTATCTGCAATCACGCATCAGAACACATTAAAATAACAGTGTTGTAAAAAAATACCTTTATAAGTTGTTCTTTTTTTCCTCTTTAAAGAAAAAAAATCCTCAAAACACGAGTGTGGAAGTGAAGCCGGCAGGCACATGTGCTTTATTAGAAACTGTAGCACTGAAATATTTGTCAGGATATATTTATCATCTCATGCTGGCAGTGGAACGTTCCAATATTTTAATTAAAACCAAAGTAACGTTAATGTTCTTTGTAATTAATTTCAGTTCTGATGGTTTTTGTGGAAACTGTTCTTCATTTCTTAGGTGATGACTGATTAAGCTTCAGTGTTTCTGCTTCATATATCATCATCAGTCTGAAAATCAGCTGAAATGAGTGAGGAGCTGTTGTCCGCGGTGTCCACGGGACATCTGGTCTGAGGACACACTCTCTGTCCTGTTAACTGCCTGACAAGGTCAGATTCAAGGACACAGGGCACAATGTGCTGTGTAGTGTGTGTGCGTGTGTGCAGTGCTATTTAAAACAAAAAACAAACCAAAAAACACGATTAAATGCACCTACAACGGGTGCAAGATTTTATTTTCATCATTGACTCATCGGTGATTAATGTCTCAATCGATCGACCAGTTGTTTGTTCAGGAAAACATCCAGAAAATGATTAAAAAAACATGGATAAGCTGAGGTCAAAGGTCAACAGACAGATGCATCACAGAAACAGAATCAGAAAATATCGACATTCAGAAACTGTGGTCAGACTGTTTTACCTGTATTCAGAATTAATATTACACACTAAATTATGATCAACTCATTGTTGAATGATGATAAATCAGGAGCATTTCTTCCTGCTGTGAAGATATAAAGCTATACATGACTTCCGACAGATGTGCTGGAAAAAATCTCACTAAATGATGCTGAAATAGTAAATGAAAGAAATTTTTGTCGTCAGACACTGTTCAGCATCAGCGACACTATTCCTCTGATATCAATAAAGCTTCAGAGTGAAAAGACTTTATTAGCTGCTGTTGAAGTGAGAGAACACAGTCGTTTCGGCTCTTTGACAAACTAGTCATGTGACAAACGACATCCTCGCTGTCGTTCCTGTGGTTTGTGTTTGTCGGCGGCTGGAGAATGCGGTGACCCAACAGATTCTTTTTTTTTTCCCCCTTCACGTGTTGTTTCTTGTGGCTACTGGGTGATGGTAGCTGTCCCCATGGCAACGGAAAAAGTGCTTCTGAGTATAATTAGAAGAAAACCGATAAGGACAGAATTCAATTTTTAGTTTTTTTGCTGTTGCGCGTGTTCTTTGGTGTTTTTACACATCGAATGAGACGTAAAGCAACTGTCAGATGTCAGTCAGCAGAGGTCAGAGGTCAACTCCACTGAAGTTTGAATTCGTCTTTAAATTGCATGATTCTTTTGACACTGGTACGTAAAAAAGAATTCACTTAATACAAAACACACACGCACATGAAAATTTATGAATAGTTTTAGAAAATGGCAAATGTCCTCAACTGTCAAGAAATTCAATAAATTCATTGGTTTGAAACAATAAATCTGAAATTTTGAAAAAGGTATAAAAGGTAAAAACGTGTTGTAACATCCCCTAATAACTATTTGGGGTTGTCATTTTAAATTCAGTCAGTGCCCTATCAAGGGTTAATGAATTATGCTTGCTTTACAATTACAATTATTACAGACAATTGCAACTGTAAAATATTTTGAAAATGTGAAATAGATGTTTGTATGTGATGAACCATATGACACATATTATATGTGACACTTTGTAGGATGGAACAGAAGTTGTCCAGTTATCACCTGATGTTTATGCATCCTTAAACTCAAATTGGCCAAATGACAGTGAGAAAACACTCAGGTCCGTCTGACTTTGTAACGGACAAATGCTCCTGAGGCCTCTGAGCAGGTCTGTTCCTTCACAGGCCAACAGGAGGAGCCTCTTACCTCCGTCTGAAGCCCAGGTGATCGTCACTTCTCTCTCACTCAAACATGATTCACTAAGACAAAACAAAGCTCGTCTGTAATTGTCATGAAACTGTTGCCAGAAGAGTTTGAACCGATCTGTTGAACTGGTGAACTATCCCTCTGAACATTAGGCACGAGAAGGGAGAACGTGCAGAGATCAGTGCATTTGTATGAACACGTGCTGACAGCACAGAACTCAGGGACAATTGACAAACACATAACGTTTCCTCATATGTTCCCTGCGGCAGAAATACAACACCAGACTCCACGTGCCACTGGCACACTGGAAAATACTTACAGCAGATGACAAGAGGATCAAATCTGGCAGCGGCGGGACAGCGTAGTTATTTCCAACATCCTGTAAAAAACTGTGGTGCGATGATCCCACTTTTTTCTGGGATAAATATTCCGCGAATGTGCAGATTTACTTTACATCTGGCCGCCGGTTATTGTCAGCTGAAAGAAGTCAAAGTGAACAGCTGCACATGCAATGAGGAGCTGAGCATTGAAGACCGACTGAGGGTTCTGCATCAAATCGTCACCGTATCTACGGCGTCGGATCCACGTCCAAACATTGCATACGCCGTACAATAGAACTGTCGTAAAGGTGATTGGTGAGAGGAACGTGATGGCCATCTTGTTGTAGTTAGTGCGGTAAGGAGATCCGCTCACTTTCAGTTGCTTGAGGGAAACAAAGAAAAACTGAGAACCAGGAAGACCTAAACGCAGCGCCTGATTCAATTAGATACGGCGACATAAACTTAGACACCAATTCAATGATACCATCTCTAAACCAGGAGAAAAAAAAACACCTACTCGTTTCCTCCTACTCTTTTTTTTTTTTTTTTTTACGAGCAGTGACTCATTGGAGCTGCGCCCCACCTGAACAAACTACCACTGCTGCCTCTTGTTGACACAAGGATGATGCCTGAGCTTTCCAGTCGTCATGGCGACTACATCAATGGACAGACGTTATGAGGACACCCAGTCAATGTAGTGAAGAGCCAGGTGGACCAAACTGGCTGTTCCTTCAGACAGAGACATCACATGGCGTACATGACACAGGACACACACACACACACACAACAACTTGTGGTGTCTGTCTACGTCACACTGACCGTCGGTATTCGTGCTGGAAGAATGTTCCACCTGCTGATGGTTGTCGGAAAATGTTCTTCTCACTGATAGAGATGGAAACTTGTTGAGAAGCGTCCAGGAGCTCCAAAGGGAGTGAATAAAGAATGAAGATGGTGAAATACCACATTGTGGTTATTAAAGCGGAGTCAGATGTTGCACAGATACAACTTTGATCAGGACTAGCAATTCTTTAGGGACAGCCGTCTTTGACAAACAAACAATGGGAAACATACATCTCCATCGCATCCCAGCGTGGAGGCTGGAATCAAAGAAGACGAGAAAACTTGATCAGTATGCAAAGTCACACATCAAGTGCTGAGACAAGTACGTGCTGCGCTGGTATCTATGTGGGAGGGGGTCCTCCGCAGGAAGTGTGTTGGTGGTGATGCCCACGTCCTTCTGGAGTCCAGGGCGACGGACCGTCACACAGAACCTCAGCTGGATTGAGATGTGGACGACACTGAGACGATGCTGTTGTGAACTGTCACCTGACGTCATGAACATTTGACTCATTCAGTCTCCAAACGCAACCGAGTCATTCATAAAAATTGTTTCTGCCAAACCGGATTCAGTTTTAATAATGATAAACTTCATTACGTACTCAAGGTCCAGAAAATATTAATAAAAAATGATTCCAACAAAGAAGGCAATAACAAACACAAGAACATAAAAACTAATATTTGTTTATTCAACTTTTATAATTATTTCAATTGTCTTTTTTTCTCCCTTTTTTTGTGTATGTAATCATTCTCCGACACAATTTCCTTTGGGTTTTTTTCTTATTGCCTGTTAATATGACTACTGAGAACGAAATAGTGTTTAGTACCAAATATTTCCCTTTAAGGTGCAAACAACGAATAAGAATATAAAGCAATTCTTAAAAAGCGAGGTTACAGTATATGAATAATAAATAAAGCTGGTGCATTGAGACAAACAACGCACAAAAGATTGTAAAACTGAATCAAGTTAAACACTAAACTGTATTAAAAATAAAGTTTTCCCACATTCTGCTGCTGTTAATGTGAGGATGAAAACCAGCGACAAACGCGAACGTCTGTATCTGATGAGTCTACACGCTTGTAAAGAATTATTTTACAACGAACTGAAGGAGTTCAGCCGTCGATCAGCATTAGTAGAACTCGACCGAGAGGAGAGAGGAGAAGCAACATCAGCACCAACGGAGACGAACCAACACGTCACCGATGGCTGATGATACCGAGCTGCTGACGCCATCTTGGACTCGAGCTGCCATGATCACATAAAGTCCACGCTTCTTATCGACGTTCCTGAACCCTGCCCGCCCGCTCTTTCAACTGGGTTAACAAACCAACATGTTTTCAACACACCTCATGAACATGCACAACTCCGCAAAGAAGAAACTCGCATGTCCGAAAGGAAAAATCATCAAAACAAAAATGAACGGCCAACACAATGTCCCTTGCTGTCATAGCAACATGTAATTGCCAGTAAGTTTCACTGATGTGGACCGTCTGCTATCTGTCTGCTATCCGAGGTAGGTTGGACGCTGTGTCTGAAACTCTGTGTCCAAAGCTCAGATAACGATTGGAACACAGTATGACGTGACAGAGGGACGTAACCAGTGCAGTGGGAGTTTGACGGGAAGGTTTCCGCTTTCAAACGTTAATATCAACCAGAATTCTTCCAATAAAAGGTCACAGATGTTCATATAGAAATGAGGCGGCGATGAAGGAAGTGGATCGTTTACTTCCCTCTGAAGGTGGGGGGAGGGGGATTGAGGCGCTGTCAGCTTCTTGCTGTCCCCCCCCTCCCCACACTCACACCTCCACACCCCCATACCGCCTCTGCAAGATCTGCAGCGTGCAGCAGCTCGGCTGTGGTCGCTTGCCTGGAAGTGATGGACCTCCTTCAGAGTGTGGACTCTGCAGGGAAACATGTCGTTTGAAGTTTTCAAAGGGTCTTTGGACGAGATGCTGAGCTGCAGATTGAAACCGTTGAGAGACGATCAGACGATGACAGGAAGCGTTTTTGAATTCTCTCAGCTTGTCCCGTTGTGTGGCAGAAATGAATGCTGTCAACTGGACTCTTGTTTTTTAGCAAACAGATGGATGTGTTTCCGTTTGATGGACTTGTCCACTCACTCTCTGGCTGCTTCTGTGTGCTCGCACAACTTGTCCTCTCAGACGTTTTACCAGCTCTCGGGTTCTGTTGAGCAAAAACTTTCAAAAGTTGAGAGACAGAGACAGAACGACAGAATGAAATGATCCATGTTCAGAGTCAAGACAATTGGGGCAGACGAAGAGGACATGTAGGTCCAATAACACGACCTGAACAACATCCAGACAATAAAACCTGAGCGAACTCACAAACTCAGATCAGGACACCACACCTGCACGGTCGGATGCTGCCGCAACCAGTCAGAGCAACCAACATGATGATGTTATCAGAGAAACAAGTCGCTGTAGTCGAGTTCCTTTCGGAGACAATGGAGAGTTTGATGGAGAGACGAAGGAATGGAAATGATCCTTTGTTGGTCTTTGAAAGAAAATCATTTCCTGTTGAAGCCAAAGATGATTCAAACCACCATTCTTCATCAACCACAGCCATCTTTGTTTGTATATATCTACTGTCATCATCCTGTTGAGTCCCGCCTATCAGATAAAATTGCGATACAAATTTGCCTTTTGGACAGTTATGTTTTCTTTTGCCTCTACAGAGTAATTCACACACTCACATTAGAATCACTCAAATCTGCTCATACAATGTTATTTCTGTCATGATCTGATCCATTTTTCAAAGTCTGGTGGGGATGTATTATTACATAACTTGAGGAAATGTCAAGCTGCTTTGACCATCACTTTATAACTGTCATGTTTTGACACTCCCATTATTTGCTTCTGGTCACCATATCAGCATAATCTTGGCGAGACAGGGATGTCTATCTCCAGAGCCTTCCCCAAGTGCCCTGTTCCTTTCACCCAACATGGTCGTATCAGACTGCATTCCCATAGCACATGTAGGAAAGTCTTTGTTCCACATTTCTAACAGAGATTGTCAGGTAACGAACCCATCCTATGATGTCTCGAGGGGTTGAGTAAACTTCCTTCTGGCCTGCATGACGTGTTGTTTTCCCAAGTTTGCGGTTATTCTCCTCCATTCTTCCTCATCAAGTTCACATTCCAAGTCTCTCTGCCATAGTCTGGCAGTGGTCGGAAGTCCCTCACTGCGTTTGTCACGTGTAAATCGCCCCTTTCTGACACAGTGTTGAATTTGGATTTATTTCCAGAAGTTGCCCTTTTCTTGTATTTCATATTTTTGCAATAAATCTTGAGAATTATAAAAAGTCCCCATTCACAAGACAGTAGTGTTACAACTTGCAACTCTCTTGGTGAGACAGTTCTGTGTGAGTGGGCGGAGCTTATCTCATCCCCTCCACCCATGTGTTCTTTTCCATTTCTTGAATCGTATGGTGATGTTTAGCTTCATGTTAAAACAGTACATCACCTGTTTCCGGGTATTATATTTCCAAGGCTGAACAGAATATTGGAACAGAAAAAAAAGACAAAATGAATAGAATCCAGTGATATACACTCGAGTGTGGCGATGGAGATTTGTTTTTGTAACACAAAGGCTGACAAAGATTGATTGACTAATAATCAAGGAAAGACAAGACAATAAAAGTGCAAATAATGCCACATGATAAGAAAACCACAGTGTCGGAGAGACCTTCAGTGAAAATTGCAGTGTGGACAGAACATGAGCACATGGTGAAATACCACAGTGTGGTTATTGAAGCGGAGTCAATAGCCAGATGTTGTACAGATACGACTTTGATCAGAACTTGCAATTCTTTAGGGACAGCCGGCTTTGACAAACAAACAATGGGAAACATACATCTCCAGAGCATCCTAGTGTGGAGGCTGGAGTCAAAGTCAACAGGAAAACTTGATCAGTTTGCAAAGTCACAAATCAAGTGCTGACACAAGTATGCGCTGGGCCGGTATCTATGTGGGAACGGGTCCTCTATGCAAGAAATGTGTCTGTGATGATGCCCACGTCACTCTGGAGTCCACAGGAGGCTGGATTCACTGAGGGGGGGACCGGGGCTGAGAGGAAGAGATAAGCCCCGCCCACCCACCCACTGACTCACTCACTCCATTGCTTGCTTGAAGCACATTGGTTAGAGAGGCTTCAAAGGTGAAGACTCTTTCCCTCCTTATTCTCCTGCTTGTGAAGACCACAGAGCTCCAGAGCAACATGAGCTGTTAGCAAAAGTGACAACTACCATATAGCTGATATATACCAGACACCTGGTATGCGACCATATTTTTGATATATAGGACAAGGTACCTGAAACACACGTCGTATAGATAATTCACCACCAGACACCTGGTCCACCACCATACAAGCAGATACCGATACCGTCCCATACCTGTTTCAACCTGTAGAGGGTGCTGGTGTGTATATTTGTGTGTGGCTCTGTGGCTCTGTGGCTCTGTGTGTGTGTGTGTGTTGGGGGGGGGGGGCGTCTAGTTCCTCTTCAAATGTTTTAATCTTCCTCCTCCGAAGTCACTCTGGTACAACAACTCTCTTAAGAAGCAGATGCTTTCATACGACTAAGAAATATGTGGGAGTATTTGGATCCAACGTGGATATTCGCTGACAGCTATCGGCATGTACGAGCAGCATGTGCAGCCTGTGTTCAACACATGTTCCTCACAACATGTTGCACACATGTTCCACACAACATGTTGCGCTGAAAACGCAACATGTTCTTTAAATGTGGACTCGGTGAACAAGAGTGTCATTCTTTGATGTCTCTACACACACACACACACACACACACACACACACAGAGGACACACTGCGATTAGCCACGTCCCACTCGTCTCTGAAAGCATTTACAGAGTTAAAAACACATGAAAGCCATTTCTGCTTTGTTTTACTGAAACATATTTTGCTGGAAACGTTCTGCTGATTGCAGTTTTGATGTGAACGTGCACAGAAGTGGAGTTTAGACTTCATGTTATTTTATTATTGTTTGTTATTTTGGTTTTCCCAGCATAAAAACAAAACATTTAGCTTGTCATTTCTTATTTAAAGTGAAACGTCTGCAGCTCTGCTGCTACCACAGACCTCATTCCAGGAACCTTTTTTTGTTTTTAGTATTACGTTGTTGTTGTTTTCATTTTATTCCCAAGCATACATGCACCTACCCAGAAATGGTCTCTATGATAAGGTGCAAACAGTGAACAAAGAATGAAATTATAAAAACCATTAAACACCCTCTCAAATGGCACACAGTTAATAATATTCAGTAAGAACAATACTGTACATAATACATCTGGTTGGGATCTGGGGCTTTCTAGCTTCTTTGTTCTGCATTTGTAACTTATAAATTTTGAACTGAGACAGTTTTAACATGATGTGCCGCAAGTGGTTGATCACACATGAGAAGCTCTAACTCTGTGCTGGTTCTTCTCGGCCTTATAAACATGGAGAATTTATTTGTTTTCCTTCTACCTGAGTGTTTTCTGATGATAGCGTCCCTGAGTGGAGACACATCCTCTTTCAAATCTCCCAGAATACAGTCGTCTTCAGTGGGAGGCGGCTGATTACACTGCTAATCTTCACCATTACAGTCCACTAATAATCCTCTAATTCTCTAAGAATGATCTGAAACCCACGTTCACGTCCACCTATTACAATTATCAACTTCTATCTGTCCCACAAAGCAGCACATTTGTCACAAAAAATATACCAAAAAAAAAGAAATAACAAAATGAAACAACAGTAATTACAGCACAGTGCACGTGTATATTACAATATGCAATGTTACACACAAATTTACACAAAGTGTGTGTCTGTGCGTTTGTGGTGGTCCTGCTTTAAAGAAACGCATACTGAATTTTTGAGGAGTTTCTGACAGAAAAGACTCAAACGAGTATTTAAATCCTTTACAACCTCCACATGTCTTGTTCTGTTTTATCTTCGAACTTTGCCGTGTCATATGTTTTCTGCGTCAGACATGTACCTGTACGTCTCTTTACCTGTGAACGACCCTAATGACAAAGGCTCTGCAGCTTTGGAGCCATTAGACGTGTAATGATTCACTTCCAAACGTGCCAACATCAAACGGCGGAGAACAATGAGGCTCTGGCTGCTGTCGCTGCCTCCGCGGCTCTAATTCTCCATAACAAAAGTACAAAGGCCGAGACGAGACCAAAGGCTCCGTCTGCAAACACCTTTAACACCTCTCCGCTCCGGGCCGCGGCGCCGCGCCGCGCCGCGCCGGCCCGTCTGTGGCCGCGACCCGTCGGGGGAGGAGAGGAGCGGGGAGCCGGGGAGCGTCAGGAGGAGGAGGAGGAGGAGGAAGGTGAGGTTTGGACACCTCACCTTGTCTCTGAGTGTGTGAGAGCAGACCTGAACGAAGAGTGTGTGTGTGCGTGTGTGTGCGTGTGTGTGTGAGAGAGAGAGTTCAGTCAGCGGACCTCAGAGGAGTTTCACAGCTGAGAATCAAACTGATGCGTGAGTAAACTTTGTTCAACATCGACAATACATTTGTTTATTTCTTATGGTCACTGACGTCATTAGGCTAGAGAGGAGCGGCACACTCTGGCTCTGTTTGTAAAAGAAAAAAAAAAAGCCATGTTTTTATTTGCTTTTTATTCAGAAGCAATGTCAGAAGCCAGGATAGCAAACTGGAAAAAAATCAACTGACGTTGAAATTTTTCAACTTTAACATTTATGATGTTACTGAAGTTTATTATTATTATTATTATTATTGCTCATTATAATGTTATTTTGTGTTTATTGTTACATTTTATCCTGACGTACCATGGGCTTCAGAGAGAGAGAGTTGATCTGAGCAACTTAGTAAAAGGCCATTTTGTAAAGAATGAAACTATATTATGTTCCCCACACCCGGACACACACACACACACGCACACACACACACACACACACACACACACACACACACACACACACACACAC
>JBBMJM010146480.1:0-11063 GCA_037832705.1 Centriscus cristatus
CTGCACCACCGCCACCACAATTCTGAACAATATCGTATCATTGTCACCATGGCAACAGAAGCAAACGATGACACGAAGCATATCAAAACTTGATCTAAATGATGGTTTCGTCCCGATTATTAGAAGACACATCTACTTCTGTGTTCAGAGGACGGTACAAAAGTGCAAATGACACAAAAGACCGGTTTCAATTAAGAGAATAAATTAAAAAGCTAATGTAAAGTCAAAACAGACGTATTATAGTCTCGACCCTTAAATTACTTCATACTTCGTTAATTGTTTTTGTGCTTTCAGGTTTGCTGAGGACTCGAAAAAAAAAGTCAGGTAATGTGGAACCGTCTTTAGCACCTGCTCCATCTCACCTCTTTAGCCCCGACTGGTGAAGTGTCTCACTGAAATAAATCCAAATCATGTGACGTTTATTGCTTTGGTTGTTGTCCAAGCATATGGTCACCGTCGGTCTACAAAGAAATACAGGAAATCCTGGATTTCCTGGAGAAAGAAGGGGGAAAAAAACACCTAAAAAGGACTGAGAACAGCTGCTGTGTGTTCAGTGGGAACTGGTAAAATAAACCGGGGAGGAAAGAAGGATATTTTCTTTGCAGAAAACAGGCATGTTGCTCGATGATGTCATGGTCACATGGAAATACAAGACTTGTAGGGAAGCTGGGAGCCAAGGCTCTGTCATCCCTCACCGTTATTTGGGATGACACATACTTAAAAACGTACCATGACCTCTCAGTCAAGGAATGAAGACTGAGGTGTGGGGCGGGGGGTGGGGGTAGAGGGTAGCTCCTGGAGGACTAAGCTCAGTGCTAACAAATCTTTGGTAGCCCGACAGGGACGACTGCCCAGAGATTCATGTTACCTCGACATCCTACTCTGGTTTTATTGGCCCAGCAGCGAGAACCTCATCAGTGGGGAACCTGCACACGGGGTCAGAGCATCCACAAGACAAATTTAAAACATTTGGACCCAAATTAGCCTTCTTATTTTTAAATGATTGTATTCCCCCCATTTCCAGTCGTAATGAGCTCATTTATTCAAGAACTTTCCTTTTCATTTTTTTGAAGATCTTGAGATGATGAAAGTTAGTTTTCTTGAGATAATGACACAATTAAATTAAAGGTCAGGAAACAATGAGTGCAAGTTCATTAAAAGATACCACATTGTTATTGTATTTCTTTTATTGTATGTTATTGTCACATCTGAAGACACAATGTTCCACATCGCCCAGTTTCCTTCACTTCAGCTTCACTTAAATTAGGTTGTAGTTTAAAACATCTCGTAGATGTAGAAACATAAAAATCATAATCTATATAATAAGAATCTAATCTGGTTTAGACACGAATAATTTTACAGCATTTGCAGCAACATGTGGGCGTTCAGTGTACAGAGCAAAAGGTCTTTGTACGGAAGAATTTAACAGAGAAATCACAAGATGTAAGATTCAGCTGGTGACATTGAACAGAAATGGGTTGTTATGGCAACCACATTTAGCATCACAGCTTACGGTGACAGAGGAGAATGTGATAGTAAACAGAGAGACAGAACTGTTGAACAGTGTCGAATTTAAACGGAACTGAAGAAGAAAGTGCAGAAGGAGAACGGCTTATTGTCTAATTTCTAATTGTGACTGTCACACCAGCCTTTTCTGTACAAACATCAGCGGGGGGGGGGAGGACCCTGAAAGGGACAATGATCTAAAAATGAAACCAGAAGCCTCAGTTTACTTATGTATGACACATACAATAGCAAACATCACCCATTGTATGATCATAAGAGAGTTGGATTTACTCGCGTTGAGTGTGTGTGTGTGTGGGGGGGGAAATCACATTAAAAATCTCATTAAAATGGGGTAATCATGCTTTGCCTGAGGACTGGGGGGCTGATCGGTAGAGGAAATGCTTACAAGTTGAATCAGCCCGAGGAAGAATACATCTGCTTCTCCTGCATGCCTTAATGCTCCGCAGCATTATTAATGTGCAGAGGAAATGGATCCCATGTGGGACGGTAGGGGGAGAGAAGCATGTTGCCTCTTCTCATCCTGCGTTAGGTCATCAGCTGATTTAGGGCCGTGTTGTATTCCCACACTGGATGAGGCAGGTGGCTTGGGGGAAATAAAGCGAGTGTGAGAGCGGTCGCTCGAAAGCATCGTTCTGCAGTGCGTCTCAAATATTTCTCCCGTAGCTTTTTGTTCCTCGGGGAGTAATCGTCGCTCTGGATGTGAATAGCATTACACTTCCAGTCATAAAAGTGTATCGTGTAAAGGAAGTAAGGGCCGACAGGAGGGTCTGGTTCTTTTTCTGACGCCGTGCATCTCGCACATCGAATGAGACCCATAAAGACCCTTCCCGATTTTGTTTGGCAAACGTGGAGAAATTGCGTCATAGTAATAATAACAACGTGGATTTATTTAATGTGGTCCAATCTTGACGGGCTGGAAGTCATCCACACTTTTTATTTCTCACGTAAAATTAACAGGCCCCAGTAGTTTATTTGGAAAATGTACGTTTTGTCTTTTCGCAATTCTGAGTTCATGAGGGACATGAAAAGAAAAGAAAAAAAAAGCAATAACTGCAACTATTTTTTTTTGTTCCAAAAAATGACGATTCGTCAGAATTTAAAGAGCCCTGTCATTTCAGTTCAGTACAATAGGGTTAGCGGTAACAAGCTGCCATTGTAGGTTGTTTTTTGGATCTCGATGTACACTTGTATCGAATAATAAGAACTGGTTGTGGTCATTTACTCCGCTCTGCGGTGTAGGTGACCTTTCAACAGTCCTTCAGAGCGCTCAGTGGGAAGATTAACCCCAAACCAAACTCCTGAATGGAGACGAAAACACTGAGTCAAATCTCCCATTTCGGTTTCATTCGTTTGATCGTGGACCAGTGTTTGAACTGCAGGTCAATGAGAAACCAGGCTTTTGTTCCCAGTGCAAACGGTTTAGAAAATAAATAACTGCTGTGTTTGCAGTTGATACAGACAATAATCTTGTTTTTTTTTGCCCCCCCCCTTCACCGTGACAGTACGAGGAAGCGAGCGGTCAGATGGATTGAAACACACATTGTGAACAGATCAGCTGCTCTGTCGGTTGGAATTCGAATGTAGTTACTAATGATTTTCAATAAGCATTTCACTGATGTGAGAAAAATGGTCAGGTGATATCCACCGGAACTTGTGTGCTCCCAAAGATCTCTACTGGATCCACAGGGAGACATTATCCTCCCTCCCCCTTTTACCACTCGACAGCCGACGTTAATTACAGTACTTGTGCCTCCTTTTAATTACGGCCAATCATGTGGCATATGTAATGATGGTCCGCTCAAGTCGAGTTCAGAGATGATAGGCGAATGGCTCGAAAAATGTTTTCTTTTCCTTTTTTCTAAAAAGAAAAATACAGCAATTACAGCATTTCTGTCAGTGACAAAGGGAAGCGTAACCTGGATTAGTCTTCCATTATCTCCCAATAAGAAGTAACAATACAAGGCCATCAATGGCAGGGCATCGCACACACAAGGTCGCAGAACACTCCAGAGCCCCGCTGACGGGTGGTGGGACGGAAAGCGTGTGTGAATTGATATGCTCGTTGCTGCGGTGGGCCCACTTTGAGGGGATGATTGATTCCTCCTCCTCATTACCGAGTCATTCACACTCTGCTATAGATTTTTACTCCCATAATGATGCAAATGGGGAAAGATAAGTAAAACAAAAACAGGTCTGAAAGCGCAGCACTGATGCAGCTGATGCACTGGCGTTTAAGTGGAAATGCTGACGTAGCCGCGTCAAAACGGCGGGGGGGGGGTTGCTCATTCTGCACCGGCTGACTTAGAAATGAAAATAACCGCCCATCGATATGTTTTCTTTAACTCGTCTGAATGAACATTAAACAGCAGTGAACAGGTTTCATCACAGGCGGCTGAATGACTGATTCAGTGTTTTGTCAAGGTCTCTTTATGGGGACAGAGGACACTGAAAGAGAAAACATCCAAAATCAACAAGAGCCCATTAAATAAAGCATATAACGACAGCAGCAGGGAACGGCTTCAGAGTGAGAAACAACTATTCAACCCCAGTTCTTCCAGGAATCGTTATTTCTGGAATAATACTTCTAAACCTTAATCCACCAGTGGAGTGGAATTGCACTTTTAAAGGGCACAAACCCATCAGAAATTAAATGTGGAACTATTAAGTATAGGTTCTTTTGACCCAAAGGGAAGTTAACTGGAGAAATTATGTCACTTGAAAAAATGAAATTGGCTCTATCGTCTCTGAAAATGTACTTAAGGGTTCGGTCTCTCTTTTTTTTTTAATGACAGAAACATCTGTGAGAACGACAAAAGAGGCTGAAAAAATGTGTTCGGCCTATCTGGTCTATGAGAAAAAGTACAGGAGACAGGATATGTGCATGTGCACATGCTCCTCGAAAGAGCACACGGCGTTGGAGTAGACTAGATGGGAGATTGAAGTACTTTTACTTCTGTCTGGTCACTTCAACTGCACAAAAATGATAAAGCAAGTTGTCATGTCTCAAACTAAACGTTGACTATTTGTGTGTCTCAGGTATAATGTGCAAATTACCCAGGTTGTTTGCAAACCACCTGTGTTTTAGGGTTATATGCATAATAACCCGAGTAATTTGCATTTCTTTCACGTATATAAAACATTTTGTATAAACAGATGTAGCCTTTCTGATTCTTTTGTAAAAGAGTTCTAAGCTGTGAGTATCAGCATCACTGATCATTGTCTGCACATCGACAATGACACACAATGTTAAACATACAAGGCCTTTATGCAGAAAAAAAGTACTTTCTGCCCTATTGAAGTAACTGGAGCGACTGTTACAGAACAAGCGTTGACGTGTTGTCCGTTAAACAGAAACGTGATCATGTGTAGATGTGGTAGCTTGACAGATTTGACGTGATTTCACCCAGCTGGGCCTAAACCCCCCCCCCAAAAAAAAAACATTGTTTTCCCTTCAAGCCCTGAGTAACAATATTTATCTGTGTTGAGGCTGAAGTCGATGGGCTTTTCCGGTTCATTCTCATATCACCGCCCTCAGCGTTTGTTTTCCTCTGATTAATTTTTAATGAATCGTTTCAGGTGCAGGCACGAGAATCGAGGGGACTTTAAAGCACAGGGGGGAGAGAGGTGACTATCGAGCCGATAAAGCAAAGTAATGAAAACAGGAACTGCAATCTCAATGCCCTCCGCAGGATGTTTATCTTTTTCTCATACGTGGTGCGCCGGCTCCGCGGCTTGGCCTCTCGTGAGCCATAAGAGCATCTGACGCAAGACTGGGTTAAAAAAAAAAAAAAAAGAAGAAGAAGTTGCGACAAACGAATTCCAGCGTTTCTTGCGTTCAGGGCAGCAGATGCCTTACATCATGTCTGGTGAACCTTTTGGTTGTGTGGCGTGGACGCTGGGTGGTCTAAAATTAGCCTGTTTGTGAGAGATGGAGCATGTAGTAAATTCACCATGAGGCCATTAGTGATGATAGGTGTGTGTGTGTGTGTGTGCGCGCGTGTAAAACGATTGAATCCACAGCAGCAGGACACATTTGGCAGCAAAGAAGCTGTCGCTCGCCATCGTTCACTCTCTCCCACCGTGAGCCCCAGAAATAGGGGAAGGACTGACCTAAGAGTGCAGCACTCCAAACCCCGGTTACTATACAAACAATGTGATTATGTTGACATCACAGCAATTTGGTTATATGAGGGACTATTATTGCCCGACCACACTGTCCTCCGCCTTAGCCAGCGGTGGGCGCACACTTGCGTAATGGGAAAAAAATTGCACGAGCTCAAACGTGCCTCTTAGGCTCCTCTGGTAACCAGGAAACGCTCTGAAACAAATAGCCTGCCGCTCGCACTTTACTTGGTTCTTCCAATTCTTGGGTGTTTCCCCCAAAAAATCTAAATAATAATAAAAAAAAATCAATCAATTCCTATTCATTGCTGACAGGTTTATATTTTTTTTTCATTTGATTCCGGGGTAGATGACATGGACACCAGCATTGATCTAAGCATTCATTTAACTTGGCAAAAAGACAAATACAACCATAGGGGAGGAAAAACCAAGTGCACCAAAGCACTTTCAACACCGAGGATTGTCTTTTCACATTTGATCACAGCCGGAAATAATTTCATGAATTCCACAACGTCCAAACGTGTGTAGACAGATGCCCACAATGTAACGGCGCTGTGAAGGAACCCCCTCACTGATTATAATTATCATAATTTCAGCTAACTGTCTGCTGGCGTTGCATGATTTTGGTTATTTTTGAAGCGGCTGTGGGCTGTCAACCCACAATCTGTCAAAGTGACACGCGCCAACACACCTTTCGCTTTGTTGCTCTGCTTTTCCCTCCCAGGTAAAGTGAAATCAAACAGTCTGAAGTCCTTTCTAAAGTGACACCAGACTTTAAGTGGATCACTTAGACGTGTCGCAGCACCGTTCAAAGTCTCTGGGGATGGGATATCTCGCGCCTGTAAACAAAAAGGTGTAATGATGTCGATTCGACGTGTTTGTGGTGAACGGCGGCCCACCTGCTGGGAAAAGACAATCTGTGCAGCGGGGGTCCGAGATCCATAATGCTTCCAGTGACTTACAAGCGCGCGTAATAAAAAAAGAAAAAAAAACCAAAACATATTTCCCTGATGGAAATTCAATATAAAAATGGTAATGTATAATCAACACATCGTGAGACTGATGGCATCGGCCAATCGACAGCAAATGAACTCAAGTGTTTGCTCTCCTCGCTCAGTGTTTAATCTATTTAATGTCACCCAGGAAAACATTGCGTGCATCAACGGTTTATTTCAGATAAATGCAATGTTTTATTATCGCATGCTGATTTTTCACATGCTTCGGTGCTGGAGGTGGATTAAATGAGCCTGGGGTCCTTCACGGCCACTTGAAAATGCTCAGCTTTAAAACAGTTCCTTCATCACAGACATTTGTCATTTTGATTTCATAGCCGCGTCCTCCGTGTTCCTCCAGCAGCATCGCTCGGTCGAGTAAAAATAAATCTCAAAACAGCTGCAAAACTACATTTTCAAACCTGCACGCATGAGGCAGCGACGCTTCTGTGCAAACTGTAATAGATGGATAGGTGGGTGATACTTTATTTATCTCTGTGAGACAATTCACACGGTGAATTCAGTGTGTAATGTGGCATCCAGCGGTGTATTTGTTGGACTTGACTGCCGAGAAGGGGCAGACAGCAGATCCGCGACTGGGTGACGCCCTCAGAGCGTCCTATTCACACACAGAAAAAAAAAAAAGGGATTGATGTAACTCCGATGACTCTTTGATGGCGTTTTCTTGGCTCACTGCTTCATTTAACAGAACTTCTATGGATCCTGAAACCTAAAATGACTTCTTCAATAGCTGATCCGTTCTCAAATCAGGACAGGCTGTAGCCTCTGTGCACCAAAGGCTGCCTAATCACTGTTTTTGTATATAAAGTGTGACTCTTTCCAGCTAATTTGCATCTCAGTCATCTCCGTGAGGTTCACAGAATCTGCCCAAAGGGGTGTGTTAATTACGTCTAATTTTACACTCCGTCTTTCTGAGTGGGACCCAATTTGGTGTCTGGCCCCCTGAGCTTCCTTAACCTGCCATTTAGCACTCATCACCACAAAGTAAACAGCCTGAACAATAGATAATCAGAGACGGGAACGATGAGGAGCGAGGCAGATGCGGCTCTGCATTGCAGATATCTGCTGCCTCGGCTTCAAATCAATTGGCAATTAGCGCCATTTCACTGCAGCTGTTATGAAGCGATTTATTTCACTGGAGTGATCCCGTTTTTCGGAGCGCCCCGAATGTAATTGCCCAACCCTCAAAGGCCTCGCTGAAAGGAAGAGCGCCGACAGAGGGCGAGAGGAAGAGAGATGGATGGCGGGAGAAATAGTGCATGAGAGACCGAAAGGATGGAGGGAGGGGGGGCAAAGCAATGACTGAATTATCAGAGTTCAACAGCACAGGAGACTGCTGCTGCGGGTTGTCGCTGACGTTCAAACACCTATTCGGAGCAGGGTGGTGATAGTGAATTTAAAGAAAAAAACTAAATTCATCATCCTCTTTCAGTAACATTTGGGAGGACAAGCTTTCATGTTCAGTCACAATGACAGCGGAATGGGTTTTTAGGACGAAATAACCCTTTTTTCCCCAATGAATATTTGATGAAATGCACTTTTTTTTCTTCTTTTAAAAGGTCCTTAATTAACGATGCACATTTGCTGTGTTCGTTCTGACAACACCGAGCCGAGGTCTGGAATAGAAACGGCCTTCACGTCAGCTTCAGTCCAACTAAGCATCTTGCCGTGCGGCTTGTGTTTCCGAGGAGTCGGTTCTCAGCGGGTAAGAGGTGACACTGAGACCGACAGTAAAACTTGTGGTTAATGTCAATAAACTGTGAATTCAACACGGCAACAGGGAGAGTTCTGCTCAAAGGAACATCGGACCCATCCTGGACCTCCACTCTTGGGCATTTGACGCTGTTCTAAGCTGCAGCCAAATCGCTCGTGCTATTGCTTTTTGAATTTGCAGAAATCACAAGTGAACAGATAAACAAAGCATTGCTGAAAGAGGTCGTCAGCCAGTCGGGAAATGAGCTTTCGCTGTTGCACAGGAGAAGAACGACGGTCCAATTCTCCACAGCTGAGAACATGAATCAGGTTGACCTTGGTGTCAGTGAACGGGCGAGAAGTGACAAGGCGTCTCAGAGCGTGACCAGCGGTTTGGGAAACCTGCTCCCACGGAACGTTTAAGGTTAAGAAACGGAGCGTTGTTGGAGAACGTTTCCCGACCTTTAATAATCACCTGACTCCACGAATGCTGCTGTGACTCAACTGATAGAAAAGTCTGCAGCCACGTCTCAGATCACTGGAAAGAGACAATGTTTCAAAGATGTCAAAGGATAAAACACGTGCTTCACCTTGAGGGGAAGTTTGTACACAAACAAACAGTTTTATCAGAGAACAACAACAACATAACACTGATCTTCCGCCTGTGCTGAGGAACAAGGCAGCGACGTGAATGTAGAAATGTGTTGTATTTGCTTGTGTCACATGTCACACACCGTATGACAGAAATATGTCCACTGGTTGGAAAGAGTTTTATTTCAAAAAGAAAAAAATATCTATATATCACATTTGTTTTTCTCGCCGTCTGCCGTCCTCCCCCATCATCCCGTCCCATCATGAAAGAATGTTTGAAACTCAAACCCTTATCAGCGTGTCCCTGAAAGTATGAAATGGAGTTCTGAGGAGAAATATTGATAACACATCAGCTGACTGCCAACACGCCGCTGATTTTATCTTCCTGATTAAAGAATTGGGGGGGGGGGGTAAATGAAACACATTGTCACTCTATCCTCCAACACGCAGGACAGACGGGGACGGCGCTTAAAATGGATGTTTGCATCCCACATCACATGTTAAGATGGAAAAGTCGGTGCCAACGAAGCAAAGTTGGTTGATGAGAGGTCTTATCACAGCATCAAGGAATGAACGTGCTTTTAAAAAACACAACTACCCCACAACATGTGCAACCCAACACCATCATGCATGTGTATTATCATTCACACTGCTGATAACTGGACTGAGGTGCAGCCTGAAACCAACATCTGGCTCTGGGTCCCCTCCTCCTCCTCGGAAGTCCACTCAGGGCGACAGCAGCCGCCGTCAGACAAGATGTACGGCCTCAAATTATGTGCTGA
Source organism: Centriscus cristatus (assembly GCA_037832705.1). Lineage (NCBI taxonomy): Eukaryota > Metazoa > Chordata > Actinopteri > Syngnathiformes > Centriscidae > Centriscus > Centriscus cristatus. Next base: position 9,728 of record JBBMJM010146480.1, read on the forward strand.
GCTTTTTTCCTGCCTGCCCGTTGCTGATGGCACTTTGGGGGGGGTGAAAGCGGAGTTGTGAGAAAGCAAAGTGGCGGCGGCGGTTTCATGACCTGTCGCCTTGTCTGCCGTCCACAGCGATCAATTAGTCTTTCTCGTGTAATAGCTGAGAGCAAAGAAAAAAGCTTCAAAATACATACCACCCCCCCCTCAGCGTAATAACACGGTTTGGCTGCCGCTGTCGTGTCTCGGGCCCCCGCTGCACCTCGGCTCTCCTCTTGTCACATGTGTGGCTGATAATACGACGGCTCGCTGAACTGCACTAATACACGTGCTGGAATATTCGCACGCTGACTTCAGCCGCTGTTTATCTCCTATCCCTGCTGTTACGTCTGCGCTGTGATTGACTTGAGGAGGAATCGAGTGGCGCCGAAGCGTCGTCGGTGATGGATCACACCACTGGGGCACCGGCGTCTTCACGCGGTCCAGCTGTCGGTGTGTTCACTTTGAATATCACACAGTCCATCTTGTGAGTGAAATAGTCAATGGTTTTCCCTTTGGCAGCCTCGGGGCTATCGGACAGAAACAGAGGGAGGCACGCGGGGCTTAAAAAAAAAGAAGAAGAACAGAGCAGTTTTGATCTTTTAAAGGAAGCAAGCAGGTAGACACGTCTTTCCTTGAACAACTTTTTCTCTCCGGGATGACAACTAACGTCAGAGGGACAAATTGTGACTGACAACCTGCGTTGCACGGGAAAATAATACGTTCTCAGCCTCTAAAATGTGTCTCCGCTGTTCGGTTCTTCAAGTCAAAGCATTTACTGATAATGTAAGATCACTGTCGGAATTGGAGCGACACATCCGAAGCACCCCCACCCTTCTATTGCTGCTCTCTCTGCACGGTTCACCTCCTGGTGCGTTTAAGTAACCACGCGCTGATATTGAATAAATCATCCCGATAGTTCTTTTACTCATAGACGGAAACTGCCTCGAGTGGTGAATCAGCCCAGGACTTTATTTGAAGATGCGTTCAAGGTCCTTGACTAGTTGCTGCAGCCGCCATGTTTCATGCTAACGTCGTGAGTGTTAACACCCAGTGTGAATCACATGACGGCGTCTTCGGTTGGCTGTTCTTTATCCATCGATGCAGTCTTATTTGGGGCTGTCACCAGGATGCGATGTTATAATGTGCTGAGGTTTATCTTGAAATACCAGGGCCCCACCAATCAATACATCAGGGTCACATATAAAACAGGACGCCTCCTGTCAGGTGTGAGTCTGTCGTGACGGGCTGAGGCTATCAACTCGACACACCTTCTGTTGGTGGGTACCTCTTAAATTCACAGCTCAAGGAATCG
>JBBMJM010146522.1:0-11061 GCA_037832705.1 Centriscus cristatus
ACATAATTTCTTGAAAAAAAAAAAAAAAGATTCTCATATTCTTAAGGCTGACATCTAGAAGTCCAGCAAGTGTCATGTTGGTTGGATTTTGTTTTATTTTTGTATTACAAAAACACAAGTGTTGTAACTTATTTACATGAGAATAAACCAACTTTTGTTTAAACATATTGGAGAACTGCTTTTGTTTCATTTTAACATTCGTACATATCAATGACGAGACATTAAATTATTAATTATGCCCTTTGACAATATTTGAAGGTGTGAGCTTGACCTATTTGGTTCAAATGTCAGGACAGTATAGTTCAGGGGAGTGTATTATGTGAGAGGAGGACGTAGGGTAGCCATCAGAAAATTGTCCACATAAGAGCGATGCAAAGAGGGGCCAAGTGTTAAGTTGCTTATGCATCAATATGAACCCTGAACCCTGTTCTGTACAACGCTAAAACCTATTCACATGTCCACTGGCAGCCATTAGGTGGCAATATTGAACAGTCCCCCAAACCCCAATTGATAAAAGAATACATTGGGAATAAATACCAAAGAACAATACTGAAGGCATTAAGTTTTAATATGAAATGATGTAAGCAAGAAGTAATAGTGGTTCTGTCCACGGCTATTTTATCAGTTACTATAATTCAATGATGTTCAATTCCAAACAATATTATCTCTATCATACATGATTGGACTACATATATAAATGTATGCCTACAAACGATCCAATTTTTCCACTATTGTGTTTTAAATTATTTGAATGAAACGAAAGATTTTCCAGGAGTGAAGATGGTAAGTGGTATTTGTCTCAGGTTTTGCTATCAGACCACAAATATACCGTGCTGACATGTGTTTTCAGCATCGCATTTACCACTTTATCTGTAATTTCAGTGTGTTGCAACCTCAAAATCCCATTCTACAAATATGACTTCCATCATCCACAAATAATTATTAAACATTAAACAGGAACAGTTTATCTAGAGAGATGAGGAAGAGCAGGCAGGCAAGAAGGCAGGATAACCTTTGAAATGTAATTAAATGCAGCATCAAGGCTTTGTAAATGCCTGAATTGCCTGGGGTCTTTTTGAGGCAACTGAAATTAGACACTGGGATGGACTCATTTGGATCATGTGGCGGCAATACATCTACCCAAAGTATCCATGCATAATATCAAAGATAGCATTTGTGAGGGTTGCCTCTAAAGTCAGTGCTCAAGAAGCGTGTTAAATCACATCAGCACATTGCTGGGCATGCTAACAGGCTTGGGTTGTGTGTGTTGGGGGTGTGGGGCTGATCTTATTGCTCGCCCTCCTCCTCCTCCCTTCTCCTCCTCCTCTCTTTTTCACCACCCACGACTCTTCACTATTCACACATACATACATCGCTGCAGTCGCCGGCCAGTCACAGCCTCTCCTCCTTTCTTTTGCGCTTACCTGCGTCACTCCGCATGTGTTGCCATGGTGATCGTGGATACTCCCCCCACACTTTGCTTCTCTCTCTCTTCCAGTTTGGACGAAGCTGACTTGTAGCTGCTGATGCAGGCAGGATACAGACGTCATCACTTCCCTTGGGATGAGGTCCTATTTTTACCAATGGGAGTATAGGGAGATGTCAAAATATTTATAGAACTGCGTCTAATCCCACCCCCCCCACCCTCCCGCCAGCAAAATAGTATTTTCCTCACAATCTTTATGTCCCTCTCCATTCATCTCCTAGTTGTCTTCTTCTTAACATGTTGTACTGTCTCAACCCTAACATTGGCTGCCACATTCTGATACAAATAAGAAAGAGAGTTCTCTTCAAACTGATTTATGGTAGTGTGCTGCTGCTGCTGCTGCTTGCCACCATTTACCTCATTTGTTACATTATTAATCCACCGGATTCTGCACATTTTCAAAACAAACTGCAGAGGTCCGGGCCCAGTGTGACAGAACCAAATGTCAGTCACGTAGCTGTGGAAACATGGATCTTCGTTTCATCTAGAGAAAAATCTACTAAAATTCTCTCTATTTCAGCCTCAGTATGTAATTGAAGACAAAAAACTATTACTGTGTTTAGTTGTTGTTGTCTTTTGGAATTGGATTTAGCAATACCGTGTGAGTCATTTTGACTACAACTGAACATGGCAACGTTTTCTCAGCCATGCATATCAGCCTGAACACAATTCAGCTCATTTCCCCAAACAGACCCCAGGGAAGCTGATTTGATTTGGTGCATCAACAGACGACCCACCACAACATCGCTGCTCGCACACTTACAAACCGACTATTTTTGATGAACTGAGATAAAAACAGGTGTAACTTGTAAGGTCACGAAATGGCTTGGAAGGCAGTACTAGCGTGAATTTCAGATGTCCAACATGTACATGTGGGAAGAAAATGTCCAATAATCTCAAATGGATTCCATCTCAAAGGACTGACCAACTGACATACAGGGCTGTAAACTCTTCTAAAATAATGACACTTATAGATGTTATTAATGCACTCAATAGCAAGCAGCACAACCTCTGTAATCCACGTGTGGATCAGATTCTGATGCATTCCGTTTTTGTATCTATATATGTTGTTCATATTTTGTATTTTTCTCTGTTTGAACTCAATATGGGGACTAGAGCATGTGCACAGTGTATGTGTGTGTGTGGGTGGATGGTAGCATCCATTCCATCCATCCATTTGAGATTCTGCCGGCAGGCAGCACCCCCACTCTTTGAACACTGATGCTCATGTTTTCGACAAAAATACCTCTCCTCTGTTGCTTTGCACCACTCCACCTCCCACCCCCCATTTCCGCCACAGCTTCCAGAGAATCAACATCACAGGGGCCGTCACATGGTGCAGGGAACGATGGAGTCTACCTGTGACGTACCTCCTCTGTGTAACCCTTTACAAGCCAGAGGACACTGGATGAAGGAAACAGGAAACACTAGCAGATTGAGATAATGTCTCATCGGTTCTAATGTGATGGAATGAATTAGGGCATGAATTCATTGGTAAGGTTCAGCATAACCTGATGCAGTATCACAATATTAGTGTGTGTGTGTGTGTTTGTGTGTGTGTGTGTGTGTGTGTGTGTGTGTGCGTGCGTGCGTGCGTGTGTGTGTGTGTGTGTGTGAAACTGTAAGACATTATGAGTGTATATCCAAAATGAATGTACAGCACTGTGAGAGGAAATCTTTGACTTTAGAAGACAGAGCTGGGGAATATTCACATACACTAAGCACCTACTCAATTTCCTCCACATATAGTACACCCATCACACACAACCTACATTTGCATACAAATACCACTCCATACAATGTATTTTACTGTGAACTTGCCAACATATATTTTGTCTTATTTTGGATTTTGTATCTACCTCAATAGTCACTTGCACGTTGTTCAACATGTATGTCCTTTGCACATATATGCTGTTTTTAACTCTGAATTAAATTTTTATTTACTTATGTTTTATATTGATCAATGTGCCTTTTACGAGCCCTACCGTTACTTACCCCCTGGGGATGAAATAGGGTTTTTGAATTTGAACTGGACAGGGGGCAACATAGACTACAGGACCCAGAATGCTCTGCTCTATCGTTGGATGACGTCACGGAACCTGCGAGCCTTGAAAAGCTCGCAGCGACGTGTAGGCGCGTGCAGTCAGTGACGCTCCAGCGCTATTTGAAACTGACATCAGGGACCAGACGAACCGAGATAAATTACCGGAACCTTCGGTCCACTCACCCTGTTCACTCGTGCGTTTGCGGCTGGAGGGTGATGGGCTGGACGCCGCTGTAACGGAGCGTCGGCTTGTTGTTTCACAGACGGAAATGATGATGAAGAAGGATGTGAACTTGACCCTGGCGGACGACGCGGACCTCAAGCCGCATCTCCGCGAAGCCGAGAGCCTCCTCAGTTCTCCCGACCTCGGGCTGCTCAAGCTGGCGTCCCCGGAGCTGGAGAGGCTCATCGTCCAGTCCAACGGGATGGTCACCACGACACCGGCCAGCTCCCAGTTCCTGTTCCCGAAGACGGTGACGGACGAACAGGAGTTCGCAGAGGGCTTCGTGAAGGCGCTGGAAGACCTACACAAGCAGAACCAGTTGACCGGAGCCGGGCAGACGAGTCTGGATCTGGGCACCAGCATCCCTTCGGCGTCGGTGCCGCTGGACCTGCCGGTGTATACCACCCTGAACAGTTATGACAGCGGGTCACTGGGACCGTCCGTCAATTACGCCATGGACACGGTTCCGTTCCCACCTCCTCCGTCGCATCATTTCGAGGAAGCCCCGGAGATTTCCCGGGTCCAGCCGACGAAAGAGGAGCCTCAGACGGTCCCGGACGTCCAAAGCTTCGGGGAGAGTCCTCCGGTGTCTCCCGTCGACATGGACTCACAGGAGCGCATCAAAGCGGAGAAGAAGCGGCTCAGGAACCGGATCGCTGCCTCCAAGTGTCGGAGGCGCAAACTGGAGCGAATCTCCAGGCTGGAGGACAAAGTCAAAACGCTGAAGAACCAGAACACCGACCTGGCGTCGACAGCCAGCCTGCTGAGGGCGCAGGTGGCCCAGCTGAAACAGAAAGTTCTGACCCACGTCAGCAGCGGCTGCCAGCTGCTGCCGCACGAAGTCCAGGTTCACTGACGCGCCTGAGCCGGAAGCTACGGAGTGAGATTCCTGTCAAAAGTCCCCAGCATAACTTTTAATATTCCTACCTGTGATCTCAGTCCATAGAAGAACTCGTCAGAAAATGAGCTCTACGGACCTCAGTGTTGTTTTCTGTCAATATCACGTGTACGTCCGATGAATGTGGGACACATTATGAATCACCGGCTGTTTAAGTCGCATCACTTGGAATCAATGGAAAATATCCATCAGATGAAAAATGCAGACTATTACAAGATGGGAGATTTGTAGTAAAGTATTTTTGAAATGTACAAGGCAGAAATGAATACTGTGTACCATTAAATATTGATGTACTGTATATGGAATAATGTTGTATCACCTCTATATGTCTTTAACGCAGTAAGGCAGCACTGACCTGTCAACTTCCTCAATGACATTTCAGGGTTATTTTGCAGCATTTTACAAACTTTGTAGCTGCAAGTTGGCCCAAACTCGTTTTCAATATACATATATGTATGAGTTCAATATTTGCAAAAGGAGAATTTGCATCGACAAATATACTGTATAGACGGATAATTGTTGATCACATCTGTCTGCTGGGAACACTTTGCATGCTGTTGACAAACTGGCCTGCTGTTGCCCACAGCTGGGTGTCACAATTTCTTTTTGTCTTTCAGTTTACAACTGAAGTGTTCATCCATGTTTTTTTCCATGCTAGTGTCATTTCAGGGTGTTCATGTTTTTTATGTGAAGAATCTTTGTATTGCGCAGATTGCTGTTGTCACCTTATTCTATTCTATTCTGTCTATTATTCTATTTTCATTGCTGCTCTGTAATAAATTCTACTCTCTATTTTGGCAAAAGTCTATTACATGCGGGCATTGATAGAAACAGGTCAGTTGAATAAACTGGCTGCAGGATCTCAGCCTCTAACGTTAAATGTGTCTTCATTCAACTTAATCCAAAAATGGGTTTTTGCGTTGCGATGAAAATAATGTTAAAAAAGTTTGGCAATGCTGAAAAAAGAAGAGAACGTTCACTAAAAGCTTTGTCTGCAACACAGCATCACCTGCAGTGTCTTTCTCCCTCTGCTGGTTGGCTGAGATATTGTTTAACAAACCAACAACCCAACAACCATGTGGCGTCAATGTTATCCACATTTTGGCCAATGCATTTCTGTTTGTAGGGGCCAAAATTGGATGCAAAGGATTGTTAAATGTACACTATTTTATATTAAAAAATATTTGATGAATTGATTATTCTAAACTTTAAAAATAATTGTATCTCCTGATGAGAAAACACCCATAATATCTGAACATGTATATAATAAGGAGTGGTATGGTACAGTGCACATTTCCCCAGTAGCAACTTATTTTTGGGATAGAGTGGTAATTCAGTCAATTTAAGATGAAACTTTAAAAGACTGAACAGTGAGCTGATTGTTAGCAACATTTTTATTGTTTTACCACAAAGTACAGATAAAAACACCCATAGCATGATCTCTAATCTCTCCAAACTGACGAAGGATTTGAAGGGTCGGTGTGACCAGACCAAATAATACACACACTGTTGCGTGCAAGTAGAAGATCTAAAGTCGGCAACCTCTACTAAGCTTGATGACGTTTCTATTTGTGGAGTTTGTGTAGTGTGTATTGCTTTGTAACTGAGAGACACATTCGTTCAAGCAGGCCTAGGGATGAATGTAGATAAAGTACAACACGGCTCTTTTGGGGTTTTACCAGCTTTTTTCTCCTTTTTTTTTCTTTCTTTTTTTAAAGCCTGAGTCGATAGAACACAATGAACATTTATGACTTGAAGGTATTTACAGATCTGGTTTTATATCGAGAGGAAGACATTAGAAAGGACCATTTCAAAGTTTGGAAAAGAAACCGTCACAACTTGTAAGAAGTAGAACATACACCAGATAAAAAATGTTTGTCTTGATCGCCAGTGTCCAAATCATCCCTGTTTCTGATACAATATATAACATCACGACACCTTGTTTTTCCTCGTCAGTATATGTGACTGGATATATGCATGTGCCATGTTCATGCCTGCAAATGTTAATTCTCTTTAATGAATACAAACCAGATTAATTTCAAAGATTCATCGTCACTTTTATATGTGTTTTTATGTGAGAGCAGTATTTCAGGGGTCACACAGCAGTTGGTGTATTACGAGGCATCCGACATGAAAACATTTTACTGCCTTTGTAAAATGTCAGCATGCGTTTTTTCTTTCTTATCAGCAAACAGCTGGTAACAGGAGAGATTTAGAGCCAAACTCTAAAACATCAACATCAATTTGTATCGGACGTTCTAACCACATTTTAGTCGATGACTAAACAAACAAAGAAAGCTGCAATATAGATTCTGACTGGTCTCACTCTCAGCAGTTTTGTATGTTGTAAGGTGTGTCTGTGTTTGCCCTTAACTACTTACGTATTGATGTCTCACTGAGGATCCTCGTGAGAAACTGTATAGCGTCAGGTCACTTGAATTTAAAATGATTCATAGACCATAAATGAAGCAATGTTACTTCAGAAAGAACCCCTTAGCTAAGGCAAACTGACACTTCATGCAGCCGGGTACAAACTCACAAAATAACACAGTTAACAACTGCGCTCTGATAGAAATCAATGATGCCAGAATCTTCTATTATTTGTAGCTCACTTGTCTCATGTTTTCTTCAACTCTCAGAGGCTCTAAATCGATATCCTGTGCATCTGCTGTTGTTGTCAATGAAGTGATTCAGTTTCAGCTGGAAAATTCCATTTGCTAAAGAAAAGCATGCAGCCTAGACAGCTTAAATGAAAAACACATAAAGCTTGTTCTGTCATCTCTACGATTGTTTCCAGTCACTCCACACTGATGCAGGTAAATCACCATAAAAATCGTCTGTTGCGCTGTCCAACCTCATTTCATCAAGATCTAGAGAATACTGAATTGTCTATTTTGTTTCCAGTTATCTTAGAAGTAGCAGTGATATCAGATTACATCTATCTGGATAAAAAAAAAAAGAGAAAGTGTCATGTTCAAGTCTCAAGTCAGAAATTGGCCAGCTCTTCTAATTCAACAAATTCAACTTCAGTGCTCAGCAGTGATTTGCATGATCCTCTTTGCCTGATGCGTAATACTGTACAGTCAATATGGGGCGCTGTCAGCAAGCGCAGCTGCAGAATCGAAGATCCGATTGCAGCCGAAAAGTGGACGAGGACAGATTGTCTTTGATTTGTTTTTGCACTGAAACATAGGACATGTCAGGCCAGGCTATATCGCCACTAAACAGCCACAGTCGTCAGATGTGTTCCTCAGATACAAGATCATTTAAATGCTCTTACTTTAATCACAACAGCGTTTGAAACCTCAGAGGTTAAAAACAACATTTATGACGTGCAATCCAGACTCATTTTGGTGCATTTTCCATGGCAGGATGTTTAAATATCTGACTTTGTGATGCCTCATTAAAAGTAGCATGAGACCAAACCGACAGGGAAAAGAGGCGCAAACAATTCCACGAGTCATCCACACAAACCCACAACATCGACCTCATATATTTGATACTATCCTCATAGAATTTCATACCTTTTTCAGAAATGCATACCTGTATATATCATATATTGCACAATATTCATATATACATAAATAAATATAATTAAATAACATGTTTTCTTTAACTAAGCTGTATCTTGTTCATTTCGTTCCCACGCAGTGTTTAATTCATGACGAGACCAAAAGGGACACAAGAAAAAAACAAAACATAAAAAACAAAACAGGAAATGTAAAAAACATATAAAGGCCAAAGAAAAAGGCTTCGGTATTGGTACCTGGAATACTAACAATTAGATGGCAATGAGACAACAAAGAGCCAGATGTATCCAGGACCGACCATAGCAACGTAACATGTGATATACTGTAGAACAGTCAGATCATTTCTCACAACAAACAAACTCTTCTGCGTCAGCTGGACACAAAGCTCCAGGTGACTCCATGGCCACCAGATCCAACCAGAACCGGACTCTGTCTACATGAGACTGACATGAAATGGAGTAGTGTAAACGAAGGATTGAAATGGCACTGAGGGTGGGTGCTGTCAAATCCTTTTTCCGTAAAAACACACAGAGCAATGGGATGAGTAACAGAGCACGGATGGGTGGGTGGGTGAGTGAGGGGGACGGGTTGTTCAAGAACTAGCTTTGAAAAGAGTCTGAAACGCTTTGAAAGAATTCGCTCTTGCTTTCAGAACCAAACCAGCTCCGTCACGTGGACCCAAGCCCACCTCCAACACTGGTCCACAAGCACCTCCGAGCATTTCAGACCCTTTCCAAACTGGTTCTTGTGACCATCAGCAAATGATCCTTCACTGGCTATAGAGAGAAGCAGGGAAGTGAGTGAACACAGTAAAGGAGCGTGGACCGGGAGGTCACACTGCACGAGGGAGGAGGAGAAAGAAAAGAAGCTGTGTTTTGGAGGAGAAGTCAACTTTAACATGCACAGTCCTGATGAGGAGGAGCAGGCTGCTCTGTCAGCTGGGGTCCTTGTTTGGCCCCTGTGACGGCCGGATCGCCAGCATCCAGGCTCTCCGACATCTTTTCACAGATGATGTCGACCAGGCGCTCAAAGGTCTGCTTTACATTGATGTTGTCTTTGGCGCTGGCCTCAAAGAACTCAAAACCTGGAGCGGGACAGGGTGACAAAGTACGTCGTCAGTACATCAATACACACCGTGTAGCAAAGTAATGTATGACAATAAATAATAATAATAATAATAATAATTCTAAACCACTGACTGTTGTTAATTAACTTGTTAATTAACCGCTGCAGTTACACGATGCAGTATTTTACAACTCCTGGTGAGTACTACCGTACTTGTGGAAAAAATAATACCAATCATAGAAAGGAAATGATCGCACAAGACGTGCTTGTGCGAACAGTGAACTCACCGAGGTGATCAGACAGCTGTCGGCCTCGATCCCCGCTCACCATGCGCTCGTCGTCCATGTCGCACTTGTTTCCTACCAGCAGCACCTGGGCGTTGTCCCACGAGTACGTCTTAATCTGAGTCGACCTGGGAACCAACAGGCCCAGCAGATTACATTTGTTACATGTATGTCCACCCATCAATGATCATTAATGTACTGAACCACTTGAATCCATTCACTAAAAAGATTCGTTCACCGAATCATTGGGATCAGAGACTGCAGCACTTTACTCATTAAATAATATTAACAATATTTGACACTAAGTCTGGCACTAAATCAGTAATTTGCGTTTGACTTGTTTCATGTTATAATATGAACTGTAAATGAAATGTTTTGTAGATGTTTTGTTTTTTCAGTTCGTTCACCCAAAGATTTGTTCTCCTGAACGAATCGTTTGCAAACAGGACAACACTACGATTTAGAAATGAAATATTTGGAAATTACACCTAAACTGTTGAGAGTGAATAAAGAAGAATAAAGCCATCTATGTAAGTATTGCGATTGATGACTGTGATGTGTGTGTGCGTGTTCTTCTGCCATCAGAAGAGACACAATATCAAGAGGAAATATTTGCCTCTGCTACATTCTTCAAATACACTTCCATAACCAAAACCTTGATCATTTTAACCCATTAAGCACTAATGATCTGTCCTCGTCTTGCACTTGCTGTCTGTGTAATTCACTGTGTGTAGTGTTCAACCATGGCGTCTAAATGAGACTAGCCTCGGTGCACCGACAACTTAAATCTTACAATTCCCCACTGGACCCTTATTGCATACCAGTCCTGGACGGCGTTGAAGGACTCCTCGTTGGTGATGTCATACATGAGGATGAAGCCCATGGCTCCTCGGTAGTAAGCCGTAGTGATGGTGCGGTATCGCTCCTGACCCGCCGTGTCCTTGAAAAGGTTTCACAGCAGTTAGAGGGACAACAGACTTTCTTAAGATTGTCAAACCTGCACATCCTTAAAACAACACGTGTGTAATGTTTAAAAAAAAAAAAAGGATTGCTGCTGCATTGACCAATGAATGTAGGGTGGAAATATGGATGGTAGCTGCTGAATGGTGATTCCGATGAATATATTACTAAGAGAAATATTTCCACTGGACTCAATGCAACAGTACATTCCTGATTTATTGGTCGACCATAATACACGACACACCACACCGAGCAAATACTTCACATATTCACATTATATCTGCACATAATTCCTCTTCATTTGCTGTTATCATTTATCTCAATGCCTCTACGACTGGATCGTACTGGATCTCTGAGGAGGAAAAAAAACAATGTTCCCTTTGTATTACAAAAGCATTATTTATAATTTCAATGCAAGTTTATGATTAGTTTAGATACACTGATCTGAGCTCAGTTCCTGCTGTGCCTCCAGTACGGTTTTGTGTCCATATGCGTGTGCGCACACACACACACACACACACACACACACACACACACACACACACACACACACACACACACACACACACAC
>JBBMJM010146573.1:0-11059 GCA_037832705.1 Centriscus cristatus
ACACACACACACACACACACACACACACACACACACACACACACACACACACACACACACACACTCCTCATGACCCATTTAACATTCTATGTACTCCACTGACACACTCCTGTTACCCATGGCAACGCAGGGTTCCAGCACGTGTGTGTGTGTAGGTGTGTTTAGGGAGTGAGGGCATGTAAATGAAAGAACGTATCTGCTGCAGATCGTGTTGAACATCCCTGCACGACCGCACACGTTCATGCTGGTGGGTTTTCTGCATGCTTGCATGTTTTTCAGTGAAGCTACAAAACCCCCAGAGTGAGAAGATTAATCACTTTTACAAATTCTTTGAGATTCTAAGCAACTTCCTCACTGTGTCACACTGTCACGTGTCTGTGCATGTGTAGGGATGTATACAGTCTATTGGGCCATGTGTAAATGTCATAAATCATTCTTTAAATTATAAATATTGTGTCATTGCAGCATAAATAGTTTAGCTAGTTCTCACCAGAGGTAGTGTATGAATTATAGAGACAAGTAAGGAAAGATTTTCATACACTTGCCTCCTTCCAATTATGCAACAGATCGATTAAAGCAGTTGACTCATGTAAGAGTATATTAGATGGAACCATGAAGTGGGATATATTGTCTATCTATCTATAGCTCATTTGTTAGATTCATGATGAATATTTGAGTGCACAGTGGTGTTGTTACTAGGGCAGCAACTAAGGAATATTGATTATTGTTTCACTGAGTCACGATTTTTAAAGACCTATTTTGAACTTCTATTCTGTTTAACAAAACTTGTTTAAATATTCATGTCTGTGAAAATGACCCTGAAGAGTCGGGAATCAACATGAGGAGCTTCCACTAAGACGCTGTGAATATCCACCAAACATCCTCCAAAATCTGCAGCACAATACTGCGCCCTGGTTTGGTGCAGAAGCCCTCATGCAAGTAAGGTCGATGTGGCTATTAACAATACAAAGCCCTCCGAATTATAACTGGATGCCTGAAGCCCACTCCAGTGTCTCTCTTGCAAGCCCTTGTGGGAATAGCCCCAGTTGGCCTCTGATGGAAGGCTACCACTCTCACCCTGGCCACAAAGGCACGACTGGCACATCCTGTATGACACCACAACAGCACCAAGCAGACTGAAGTCCTGCCACCCCTACAACAAGGCACCACAAGAAATGTTTAATTCCAGTCCTGAGGAAATCTCCAGAGATACATGGCTGACAGCAGCTTGGAAGCAGGAGTGGGAGACAGCTGGGCCTTCCCGCATTCATGGCCACATCTGGGACCCAGGAGCTGATGCCGTAGGAAGAGATGACCTACAATGGTGGCAACGGACCATACAACAACCTACAAACCGAGGTCGGCTGATGGACAGTGCAGAATGTGAATACAGCGACCCTGAGCAGACTGCCGACAAACCACCCTCGGAGGCCAGTGTCTTCGACCTAGGACCCGAGATGCTGTCGTGCCTTCAGGACACTGAGTTGGACCTGTGACGTTACATGACAGAAGAAGCAGCCTCCTGACAGCCATTTGAGGGAGATGCAACAGAAGTAAGTAATGAGGACAGACTGATAAATAGATCATTGATCCGCTGGTGTTTATGTAGTCTGAAACCACAATCAAGAATAAAATGCAGACAGTGGAGCAGAAACACCATCCTTGGTTCGGACCTTAGTTCAAAACTTCCCCCCAAAAGCTGAGGGGTTGTGTGGGGAAGGTTGGTGGACGGTAGAAAGAAGAGACAGTAATTCTTCAAAGTTGAAAATCCTTTGTTGAGGAATCCTTCAGTATGACTTTGGCCCCGTCGTGGTCCACGGGCCATATTTTTTTGCTTTCCTCCCATGAAATAAGTGCTCACTAGTATTACGATTAAGTAACGGAACAGAACTGTCTGGAAGAAGGGATATAAGACAAGATTTTATTTACAAAAATATACAAAATGTACAAAAATATACAACAGTTGAGAACATATTACTCAAATAATCAAATAAAATTGCTTTCATACTTATGGGACCTTTTCCATTGCATAGCCATGAACCATGAAGCTGTAGATACATGTTTGTTCTTTCTGGCCCCAGTTGCTTTCCACCTGCAGCTTCACGTATCTAAAGGCCTCGGCTTGTGGATATTGAAGTTTGAAGGTCTGGAATGACGGGCCATTATGATCGTATTCATGTCTTCCTAAAAGGGTCCCCTTGTCCTTCCTAGTGGTCATTCCGTAGACTGAGAATCTCCGCGGGGCACTGTCATTGTTGCCAATTGGGGACTGACTTTTAAGAATGTGGCCCATTGTCACCTCAGTGACAGGGATTGAGTGGGAAAGAGAGACCGTTAAATGTCCTTGGTCACCTGAAAAGCACCAGCAAACACCTGGCTTCAAGACCGAGTCCCCTTGTATCGCTGGCTGGTGTTCTAAAGATGGAAAAATTGTGTTGAGCACTCTCTGCCATATTGGTTGCTTCCCATGTGTGGCTGAGGACTGGTGTTTTACCACCATGGCACCCATTGACTGTGAGGCAAAGTTAGGGAGAATGTCTGCAGGGGGAAGATACATGGTCGTGTACATTTTGAATGAGTGCACTTCCTGCTCAACCTTTCTGGTCTTCACGATGGCCTCCTCCACTTTCTTCTCCGCTCCACTCATCCTCCTGATAATGTTCTCAGTTGTCTGTGCAGTCTTATTCATCCTGATGGTCGCATTCATCACTTCCTGCTCGACCTTTTTCATCGTCACCCTAACTTGCTGAGTTTGGTCCCCATAGTTGGTCATCTTCATGATTTCCTCCTCAGCTTTCTCCTGTATCTCACTCATCCTCCGAAATGCCATCTCAGATTTCAGTGCAACATTGTTCATCCTTATGATTGCCTCTCTGATCTCCATATGTGTGTATTCAATGGTTCCAAGAGCAACTAGCGCCATCAGGAGGAAGAAGCAAATGATTTTCATAATCATCATAAAAACATAGCCTATAAATTTCGTGGTGTCATACTCTAGAGTCATGATGGTTTCGGTTCCCCTAGTTATAGAATGTCTTGAATATTGACGGTGAGAGGTTCTTCTTGACATTTCTGTTTTGATTGGTAAACTTTGGCATGTGAAGTCAGATTTTATATAACGTGCAACTCTCAGAATGTCCTTTATCTGAAATGCTCCTTTGTTTATGTCACATTGGCACCTGGTGCTTTGATCCTCTGAGGTGTTCATCACACCTGAGTTCCAACATGTTGAATCCTGTTTGAGCAGAATAATGGTTACAAACTGATTCATTATTGCAAACATTTCCAAATAATAATGTATTTTAAGAAATTAATTGCTCTGGTTTCCATTATCTTATTTTTATCCTACTTATTTATATGAACTCATTTCATATTAAAAAAATAACAATTTTGCAAGTCATTATTTCAAAAGAAAAACAATTACGAGTAAAAACTTGGGGGTAGAAGGGTTTGTGCTAAGAAACGGTAATAATTTGTAAAAGATGATACAATGATACTGCAGAATATTTTGCTAATCAGGCGGTTGAGTGCAGACATCAAGCAGATTATTTGACAAATTATGAATTGGTTGAATAATTCTCTCACTTCATGAATCGACTAATTGATTCCTCAATATTAGTTCTTAGGATACCATTTTAAAACATTATCATTAATATATAGAAACAATTGAAACACCCCTGCTGAAGCTGCTGCCACCGCGACCTGGAGTCGGATAACCGCGAGACAAGACAATTAAAACGACAATCAAGCTCACGCTTTTAGCTGCTAAAAGTGACGAGCCATCACCCGGCCTCCTCAAGGAGAGCCCTGCTCACTGCTCAGAGCCACCTGAACACACCCAAGTGTGTTATGGACAAAACTGAACAAAGCTTGAGTAAAGACATGTTGGCATTTGTTTCATAATTTTTTTCTAATGCAGTTAATTCATGTGTTTTATTTAATCTTTTTTTTCTGGGGAAACTAAATTGCCTGAATCCTAAAACGGGACCAGTTGCAGGACCTAGTTCAAGATATCACCATGAACCATGAAGCTGTAGATACACGTGTGTTCTTTCCGGCCCCAGTTGCTTTCCACCTGCAGCTTCACATATCTAAAGGCCTCGGCTTGTGGATGTTGATGTTTGAAGGTCTGGAATGACGGGCCATTCTGATCGTAATCATGTGTTCCTAAAAGGGTCCCCTTGTCCTTCCTAGTGGTCATTCCGTAGACTGAGAACCTCCGCGGGGCACTGTCAGTGTTGCCACTTGGGGACTGACTTTTAAGAATGTGGCCCATTGTCACCTCAGTGACAGGGACTGGGTGGGCAAGAGAGACCAATAAATGTCCCTGGTCACCTGAAAAGCACCAGCATTCACCTGGCTTCAAGACTGTGCCCCCTTGTATAACTGACTGGTGTTCTAAGGATGGAAGCAGAGTGCTGAGCACTCTCTGCCAAAACGGTTGGTTCCCATGTGTGGTTGAGGACTGGTGTTTTACCACCATGGCACCCAGTGACTGTGAGGCAAAGTTAGGGAGAATGTCTGCAGGGGGAAGATACATGGTCGTGTGCTTTTTGACTGATTGCATTTCCTGCTCAACCTTGCTCATCCTCATGGTTGCATCCTGCACATGATGCTTGACCTGTCTTATGAATACCTCCTCAGCTTTCTTCTGGACCTCATTCATCTTCCTGAACACCATCTCAGATTTCTGTACAGCATTGTTTATCCTCATGGTTGCCTCCTGCACTTCCAGCTGGACTGCTCTCATCCCCATATTTGTGTATTGAATGGATCCAATCGCAACTAGAGCCATCAGGAGGAAGAAGAAAGTGGTCTTCATAATAAACGGCCATATGACTTCGGTGGTAGCATTTTTGTGGCGGTACTGAGACATCATGCTGGTTTCAATCCCTCTGCATGGAGACTTGAGTCTTGAATACTGGTGGAAAGCTGTTCTTTGTGCCATTTCTTTTGTCAATAGTAAATATTGAGCAAGTGAGTCCAGGATAACTTTTAGAATGGCCTTGATGTGATTTACTCCTTTGTTGATGTCACATTGGCAGCATGCACATTGTGGCTTTGATACTCTGATGATGTCATTATACATGCATGGCTATGCAATTATTTGTTGTAGTTGTTACACAATCTGCTGTGCTCACCAAGTTGTCAACAGCTCCTGCTTGCACCAAACGACTGTAAACAGTAGGAAGAAGTGAATCGAGTCACCTCTGTGCAAATTGTTCACATTGTTCACTAAAGTTCCTCCTCACATACATATACAGTTTATGGATGTGAAGTGAAAAATGAGAGAGAAAAAATGTCTCGCACCTAAAACAGCATGTGGTATCACTGAATGGTTCTCATTTTCTGCAGCACAAGGTGTTCCATGTCGCGCAGATACAAAGGATAAAGGGAAAAATGTGGACAGGTCGGCAAATTTACTTTGAATTTGGCAGACAAAGCCCACAATTTTTATAATGGGATTGCATAGGTGAGGAGATAGGGACACAAGGCACTTATGCTAGTTTGTTCACCAAAGTTCAAGCTATTCTTTGGCTAACCTTCCACAACAATGAAGCCTCAATCTCAATCTGAATTTGCTAAAACACGCTTAATATTGAATTAAAATTGTGTTTTAGTGGTAAAATCTAGTGAAGTGAAAGAATGGACGAGCTATAGCAGACCCACACTAATTACACTGATGAAAACCGGGATCAGTATACAAACATTTCCATCTCTCTGTAGCTGGTCAAGACCCATAAATGAAGCCTGGAAATTCAGATTACACCACCAGCAAAGTTCTATTTGCTCTACAGGTGATTCTGGCAATAATCCATGGAAGCTCATTAACCATGCCCAAAAAAACCCCAGAAACCAGTCACCTCAGTCTAACTGATGTAGGCTCAGAGCCATGTTCAGGGTGTATGGGCTGGGCTTAACAGCATGACAGTGCTGCACTGTCCCAGTGGTTACGTACACAAACTTTGCTGCAGCTGATGGAAAATGAGGAATTGAGAGCTTGCATAGTTAGTATAGATGCTAGCATAGCCCTGCATGTATGATGACATCATCAGAGTATTAAAGCACCAAAGTGCCAATGTGACATCAACACAGGCGTATGTCAGATAAAGGACATTCTAAAAGATATTGAAAAAAAAAATCCACCTCTCTCCTGCCCACATATACCAGTTTTTTGTTAAATACAGAAATGCCACGCACAGTTTCTAACCGACGATACTCAAGACAATATCGGCAGGGGAATGCCAGGAGACACATGAAGAACATTGGGTGTTTTTTTAGGATGATTATGAAGATGAGTTGCTTCCTTCTCCTGATGGCTCTAGTTGTTCTTGGAACCACTGAATACACAAATACGGGTCTCCGAATGAGAGAGGCCACCATGAGGATGAACAACGTTGCACTGAGAGCTGAGATAGTGTTTAGGAGAATGACTGAGGTCCAGAAGAAAGCTGAGGAGGAATTAATGAAGATGAGCAACTTTGAGCACGAAGCGCAGCAGGTGAAGATAAAGATGAGAGCGGTCGAGCAGGAAGTGCAGCATGTAACCATGAGGATGAGCAAGACTGCTCAGACAACTAAGAACATGCTCAAGAGGATGAGTGGAGTGGTGAAGAAAGCGGAGGAGGCCATCATGAAGACGAGCAAAGTCGAGCAGGATGTGCAGTCAGTCAAAAAGCACACGACCATGTATCTTCCCCCTGCAGACATTCTCCCTAACTTTGCCTCAGAGTCACTGGGTGCCATGGTGGTAAAACACCAGTCCTCAAACACACATGGGACCCAACCATTATGGCAGAGAATGGTCAGCACACTCTTTGCAACTTCAGAACACCAGTCAGTTATACAAGGGGGCACCGTCTTGAAGCCAGGTGAATGCTGGTGCTTTTCAGGTGACCAGGGACATTTAATGGTCTCTCTTTCCCACCCAATCCCTGTCACTGAGGTGACAATGGGCCACATTCTTAAAAGTCAGTCCCCAATTGGTAACATTGACAGTGCTCCACGGAGATTCTCAGTCTACGGAATGACCACTAGGAAGGACAAGGGAACCTTTTTAGGAAGACATGAATACGATCAGATCGGCCCATCGTTCCAGTCCTTCAAACTTCAATATCCACAAGCCGAGGCCTTTAGATACGTGAAGCTGCAGGTGGAAAGCAACTGGGGCCAGAAAGAACACACGTGTATCTACAGCTTCATGGTTCATGGCGATGTCTTGAACTAGGTTCTGCAACTGGTCCCGTTTTATGGGGCTTTCACACCTAAAAGTCTGAACCAAGGTTGGTGATTCTGCTCTATTGTCTGTTTACATTTGATCCTTGGTTCTGGTTTCACACTGCATAAATACCAGTGGACCAAAGATCTACTGAGGTTCTGTTCTCATTACTGGTGTCTGCTGTGTCTCCCTGCACTGGACATTGATTGGCTGTCAGAAGGCACACATATGACATACGTATAATAAACGTATCTGCTGTTATCAATATGGAGCCGAGTTCCTAGTCCTGGTCATGTGGAAGCTTTATTGTCCCAGGCAAGAAAGGAGAAGATGACTGCTAGGTGTGCTGAGGGCCACAGCTCTGCGCCGGGAGAGACTGAGAATCCCGGTGTTTCCGGGTATATCTTCCGGTATTTCTTCTTTGTGTGCAGGCTGATAATCAGAACTGTAAGGACTGAACTATCAAAACACTGGTTCAGTTTGGACCAAATTTTGGTGCTTTGGTCTGGATCATGGTCTGGGGGCGCTTTCACATCTGGACTAAAGAAGGTACAGGAACGATATGAAATGACTGTGGAACATCAGCCTTAACTGTCTGTTATGGCATGATTACCAGCAGCAACTACGTTATGTCCGATGTGGAGCATAGCTTGGATTTGGATGAATGTCCTAGTCATGTGAAAGCTGAAATTGTGAAATTTTCGTGAGCAGGAAGGGAAAAGACGACTGCTAGCTATGCTGAGGATCATGGCTCTGCACCAGGAGACCTTAGTTGTCTTTCTTTGTGTATAGGCTCATGATCAAAACCACAGGTTTATGGACAGAAAACCTAAAAAAAGCAGCTTTCACACAGCAAAAACCTGAACCGTGGTTCACTTGAGTGTGGACTGAGACCACCTTTTTTGATTGTTTGATCTGAATCAAACAGGAGAGCTTTCACATCTGGAAAATTTGTCTAGATCAAACGGAAACATCTGAAAGTTTGGACCAAGAAGATTGTGTGTGAAGCCCCCTAAAACTACATGGCATATCAGTGAACGTGCACACCATTCCATCACATATCCTGAAATTTCTCCACTGTGGGACTAATAAAGGTAACTAATAAAGGTATGACATCGTCCATCACACATACGACAGCTTTCCCACAGAGAAGCCACACAACATTATCGCAGATGGCAAACTACAGGAGCACCAGAGCTAGACCATAGCCTACATTTATATATTACACATTTGAAATATTGGAATATTGGAAATCCTTCTGCGCTACTAATATTGTACCTAAAACTACTGACATAATACCAAATTAAAATTGTCTTCCATCCATCCGTCCAACCAGTTCTGTCCCCCAGTCAGCACCATCCAAATCACATTTTCTCTGGCTGTTTCCAGCCAGTGGGTAAAAGGTCATGGAGATATGGAAGGTTAAAAGGTGTATGTGAAATGTGAGTCAAAATCCCCATTTCCCTGTAAATTAAAGTGGCCTGCCCTCGCACGGTATTCTAGTGTACAGCCGGAGTCGCCCAGTACTCGCTAATGTCTGTCAGGTAAAAATGAAATACTAGAAAATCAAGGAATTTCTCTTCACTTTGTAAAGTTGTTACTGGCATGAAAAACGTAAGAGGTGTCAACAAATTGTTTTCCCCTTAAGTGCAAAAATAACTTCCTCATCGCTTAGATATACTGTGCATGCAGCAGTTGGTGCTAGAATGAAAAATGCAGCCAGAGTGACAGTTTTAGAAACAGGAAGAGTCCAATATCTTTATTATTGAATTAGATGAGGAGACCGGGACCCACCATAGGCAGCTTATAACTTGACATTTTGACAGTTGTGTTGCGACAAAATTAGCTATTGCAATGCTACAAGAGCTGGGCCTACAGTCATGATACCGTCAACAAAGTTTGAGTTATTCTTTGACTGATTCCTCCACTGTAACCATCAAGCCTCTCACGCCACGTTTCACATT
Organism: Centriscus cristatus; assembly: GCA_037832705.1. Taxonomy (NCBI): domain Eukaryota; kingdom Metazoa; phylum Chordata; class Actinopteri; order Syngnathiformes; family Centriscidae; genus Centriscus; species Centriscus cristatus. Next base: position 9,184 of record JBBMJM010146573.1, read on the forward strand.
TTCTTCAAACTCACTGCTTTTTGAGACTCATCTGAGGTCAAGCCAACATGAGACTCAATCTGATTAGAACATTAATGCTGAGAGTTAAAATTGGGCTTTAGTGGTAAAATCAAATAAGTCCAGGCTTAAGGGCTGGGATATGTTTTTTTTCTGTTTGGTTTTTTTTGGGGCTTTGGACATTTTTTTTCCGCTATTTCCCCACAAACTGCATTAGGAGTGATAGCAGTCAATTAAGCTGCGTGAAATGTATTTCTCGACACCGAGTGTGACTAGTAGTCAGGCCAACTTTGTGGACTGGAACAAACACCACACTAATGGAGCCTTGTTAAAAAAAAAAAAAGAGGCGCTTGGGGAAATATTTATTTTAGTTATAGTCCATTTCTATGGAAATCACTCATACTCCACTCAGCACAAAGTTAATATGAATCGTTTGTGTTTGCTGTTATCAGTTCACTAGTGTTTCCTTCTACTTTGCCCTGCATTCATTCTCACAGGCATTGATCACTTTACAAATGGATTTCTGTTCTGAGACGACAGTGTGAGTTTTTAGAACTCCAAATTATCATGGTCAACTCTAATCAGTGACTTTATAGTGTTTTTGTATTGTCCCCATCAGATCGGAGGATTGGAACAAACAGCTTTTGGGGTTTGGAGGCCACAAATATTTGAGGAAATGTGGAGCAGAGCTGAACTCAAACTGGGTCATAAGTGTGTTTGTGATCGTTTGCCAACAGAGCACGAAGCTCTTCTGATGATCCTGCGGCTCCATGAGTGTCGCGACCAAATGTAAAGTGAATATGCACTAAGTGAAAGGAACTAACTACTGAAACCAGCATCACTGGTTTCAGGACTGACTGAAACACACACTACACACACACTACTGAACACACAAATGAATATTAGTGGTGTAAATGAGTGATACAGTTTAACTATTTTGACACAACATTTACGTAGACAATTGTATTTACTGCTGCAGTGTTTGCCCGTTCCTGTGAAGTCATTAATCATTTCCTGACAGACACTAGCACTGTTTCACAGTGAAGTGAAGCAGAATTTGACGGAAATGGGGAAATGAGTGTGTGAAGGAAATTTCAAAATAAAGGCATATCACATGATGGACGGCGATGTCGATTAATGTGAGATCCGTAGTTAAATGTTTCATCAATTTGATTGGAATCGTTGCTGAACCAGTCAATATAAGTCTATCACTGAGAGGACCCATGAGTTTTACCATCCTTGCTAACATGTCGGACTCTCTATTCACGCTCTATTTCTCTATTTACCGAACAGAGTATTGTAACTACAAATGGAAATAAGACCTATTTTGTGGATCCATAAGTTGAATTTTACACGGTTCCTTTGTGTTCCAATATTTGCAGTTTCCTTTTATTTCAAAGGTTTGAAAGGCATTCATCCTTACATGACTCAGCACTTTTACTGTGTCAGAGGCCGAGTACGTTGTGTACAAGTACACATAAGTACGCGAGGAGGAGCATCTTCACACCTCCACCTCCCTTTTCTGAGCGATTGAATACAGAAGTACTGAAACTTTCATCAGGACGATGATTTATACTGTGTGTGTGTGTGTGTGTGTGTGTGTGTGTGTGTGCGTGTGTGTGTGTATGTGCGTGTGTGTAAAAACAGCTGTTCTAAGCTTAAATTTGATGAATTCCCCCTACATACTCCTCTACACACACACACACACACACACACACACACACACACTCAATGGGAGACTTTCATAACGAGTTCACATAGAGTAGCAGTGACACACACACACACACACACACACACACACACACACAGACACACACTCCTGTGAAAGCAGTGGAAAAGCGTCAGCGCTGTTTATACTTTTGAGCCGAAGAAACAACGT
>JBBMJM010146583.1:0-11058 GCA_037832705.1 Centriscus cristatus
CTTTTGTTTCTTCTGTTTTCCCCCTTTCTCATGTTGCCCGGTCTATCCCTGTTTGTTTTGGTCTGTGTGTGTGTGTGCGTGCGTGCGTGCGTGTGTGTGTATCCTGCCGTGGACGTGGCGCTGGCCTGATTCTCCCGCCTCCTGGTCAATTATTCTCTTGCCTTGCTCTGCCCCACACCTGCTTCCCATCATCCCATCAAAGCCAACGTATATCAGCTCCAGTTTGGCGTCCACCCATCACCAGATTGCTGTCTTACCCTCGGTCGGAACGCACACACCTCTGACTACTACTACTCCTCGTGCTTCATTCCCGTGATTACCTCTGTCTTTCCGTGTGCCGAGGACCATTTGCTGCGCACCTGCAACTCATCCAGACACGAGTCTGCCTTTCCTCTTCTGCAGTGATCACCTGCTGCCTCCATTCCTTTACCTCAGCTCTGTGTCTGCCCGTGCACACATACTGCTCCAGATACACAGTCACCCAAATCTGTTTCCTCAGGGTCTTCAATTTCACTCTGGAACGGCAGCAGCTGTAATCTACTATCTCTGGGGAAATTCCTAAAAAAAAAGTGGCTCACAAAGGTCTGTGTGATAGTATTTTTAAGGATTAAAGTGACAAAGCAGATTCTTTGAGGGATGATTGTCTCAAAGGGGGCAAGTTCCCAGTGCATATGCACTGTCACACCAAACCATAATCACTGTTCACAGCCACAGTAACTTTTACTAGAACTGAATCGCATCGATTTGCTAACGTAAGTGGTTTTATAAAATCAAACACCTTCAATTGTATAGTCACATCTTATCTCCCCAACAAAAGTCTGTAAATTATTCATGAACACCCATAAATCACACTACAACCACCCAAAAAGATAGAACATGTCTGTTCTTTACTGCAAGCAGCCACCAGGGGGCGATTGAGATCTTTTGGCTTCATCTTGAGGGAGGTGATGAAGCTTCTCACAGGTTTCAGTTTAATACAAGAAGTCTGTGTGGATCTAAAATGCTGCAAGAGGCACCGACTGTCTGGAGGCACCTTGCAGGAAGAGTGTCACTGTAAAATCAATGTGAGCACTTCCCTTGTGCTTCTGTCACTTTCATCACTCAGGTTAGTGTATTAAGAACTCCAAGCAGTGGAAAATAATGCCTCCGCTCTTGGCTGGTGTTAATGGGTTCGGACTACTTCAGGGGGGAAAAAAAAAAAATAGACGTGGCTAATCCTGCGTGGATACAGTCATGTCAATAAAACCCTCCACCATTACACCTCTTTGTAAAACAGCAGTGCAGCTGAGATACAGGCCGACGATAAACCTTTAAAAAAAGAACATTTTACTTTCAGCTGAGACAGCATGAGATTTTTATTGCAAGTCAAGAAATGAATTTGGCATCAAACTATACAAATCTATACTGTATATTTCAAAGATACCAGTCAAAAGATGGTGAGCAGAGCATTGGACTGGATCCAGGTTACAGCCGAAGCAGCACTGACTGGTTTTCGTTGTTTGTGATTACTTTTCGTTTTATTTCCCATCTCCGTCCTTCACACCTGTCATCAGCAAAGCAGTACGTCACTGCACATTTATGACCAACATCATATGGGAACGTTACGCCATCGCGGAGCCAAGGCCAGCACACGTTGTGGACGATAACGATATACAGTAAAACGTGAGCTCCCTTGGCTGCTTTTGAACGCTGTGTGGCTCGGAGGACTGTTCATTTTGAAACAAGTGTTTCTCATTATGTCGAGTATTGTGCTTGGCAAGGAGGCCGCAAAAATCCTGCCAATGTAAAATCTGCTTTCCAGTGCCTGCTTAGAATACCATATATAGTTTCACCTGCTATCCTGCTCAGTTTGCTGAGATTATCCACACAGTCAGCACGTTTTGCTTTGTTGGGTTTTTAGTATGTTGCGGACGAGACTTGTGAGCATGTATAGATCATTTCATTTCAGTGCGGATTAGTTTTGAGGAAAGACTGTAATCCTCTGAACCACTGGTCGTGTCCCCAGTGACCTCAGTGATTTGTTGTTGGTGCTGTAGGTGTGACTATTTGACCCTGATTTGCTCTTTGGAATATGCAGAGTCATGCTTGGATCATCAGCTTTACTTGTTGGAACAGCCTCATTTGATAATGTGATTGATGGCCGTTCTCCTAATTGCTTTTGGGGTTTTTTACACTGATAAAAAGGTGTAATGCTGCACAACAGCAGTTACCAGGACAGGGGTGTATATTCATCATGGTTGAAATTTGTTTGGTATTTTTATTCACACCATGCGTGGGCCATCTGGGATACAACAACACAGCTCAGCCAATTTTCTCCACACTTTCCACAGAGTTTTACTCCTCCATGGATCAATGACTGGCTGTTATTGGGCTCCTTAAGGACTCATATGGTCACGCGTAGGACACCCGGGACTCATCTACTCCGGTACTCCAGCTTCCTCCCACCTCCAAAAGCATGCTGAGGTTAATGCTGAGGCTCACTCTAAAGGTGTGAGTGTGAGGCGATTGTCCGCCCATTGACAGCTGGGATCGGCTCCAGCATGACAGAAGATGAATCATAAATATCCAGCATTTTTTCAAGGCGTTTTGAAAATAGCAACTAGGTTCCTAACAGATGTGGAATATAAGATAATGCCATTGTTTTGTTCTGTCCAGTCTGTGTTAGAGGATAAACTGTCTCGGCTGATCACCGTTTGCTGACACACGTGTCAGGTTTTCCTTTCATATGTAAAGTGTACCAGTGAAAGTAATGATGTCCCATACGAATGAGAATGGAACCAGCCAGGGCAAGTGAACGCCATTGGGCAATAGAACAACCGACCATACGACGTACCTGCAGCCTGCAAGGGTCCAATAACCAGAGCCAATTGCTTTCTGGGGTCGTTTTTCAAGGTGCAGGCTGGAAAAAAGAAGACACAGCAGGGAATCACAGATGAGGAACGATGGTCCAGGAGAACAGACAAACCAACAGGACAGACAAGAAACACAGACTTAAATGGACACGCAACAGAACGAGCAGATGAGACACATGAGGGAAAAGCAGGGAGCCGATTGGCTAAAACACAAGAACTCGAAACAAGACACGGTAAGACACGGTCCAGGTAATAGGACACGGGGGAAACATGAAGTCAGTCGTTTTTAAAACGACTTTCATTGATATGTCTTATTTCCAGCGCTAACTGATTCACCCACAGTGCGAGCGTTACCAGAACCAGAAGGATATGTGTCCGTAGAGCCTTCGGAGCATCCGGCCCCGTAAAACGCTTGCTGTCTGTTGCAGACACAGAAGGTGTAACATCCTTCAATGACCTGGTGAGGGAGACAGGCTTTTCCATCGAGGGTAGCCGTTACGCTGTCAAATTGATGCATGCATGCATGCATGCACTGACACACACACACACGCACATACACACATTTTTTTGGTCTACTCTGTGAGATTCTTAATATTTCTTTTTCAGCTCGGCCTCCGTATCCCCTCTGTAATCACGCTCCAGTTTCATCCGTCAGACCTGCACTGTTTCCTCGGAAAGTAACAAAAGTGATTCCTCCCATCATCTCAGATCACCGCTGTGGTCGATTATCCGGGGAAAAGACAGAGCGATTGTATGCGGAAAAGCCGTTAACACAATACAAACCGGATGGTGTGTTTGACTTGGCCGCACCTGCCCCGGGCCGAGCAGAGATTTATAATGCTGCAGGTTCAAACCAAACAGCATTTGGTATCATCGCTCCTGCAAGACCGTGTTTATGTAGGCCAAGTTTAAATATTTGACGAGCACATGTGGGGATGAATGGTGGCACAGGATTTCATCATAAAGCTGTGAGAGGTGAGCCAGCGGGGGGTCATTTTAACAGTAGTGTCAACATCATGAGATCCCACCTTTGTCAGCTCAGCAAACAGCACATAGGAGACCCTGTGAAAGGCTGCATTTTGGAAGGTTTTCTCAGAACACCTTTTCACGGTGCCAACGCGCTTTCAACGACTTAACCGGGTGTCAAAAGTAAGCGCGCGAGGGGTGTGATAGAAAAGAGGATTTAGGTGTAATATCATGGCAAAGCTCGCCGGACAAACAGCAACAAGACTGACCCGTTGAGTTTGCACCAGGAGCAGAGCAGCAGCTGCTCCGTTCACTGACGACGTTTATCTCACAGTTTCGCTCCTGTGTCTGCAGTGACACATGATGCGATCAAACCATGGGCACAAGAATGAACCAAATACATCACCCCCCCCAAAAAAAAAAAGCCAGTGGACGGACAGCGAGAGGAGCCTATGGAAGTTTCCATGCTCCCGCTCTCCCAGTAGCAGATCCACATGAGCGGCCGGGTCTTGCTGTCAGCTGCTGATGTGTGGGTTTGTGTTTGCCCAGCCTGCCTGTCTGAGGGCATCCAACATAGCTCACACACATCATTTCTCCACTGAACATTTACCTCAGCAAGCATATTTCTTTTCTTCAGAAAGTCAAGCGGGTTTATTACTTTGGACTGGAGCTCTGCGCTGCTCATCTTCACTCACAGACGTCATTCAGCAAACGTCCCCCTCACCGCTGCACATCGTTTACGTGCTCACATTCAGGTCAGTCTTGTCCCTCACCTCTCCCACCCATTTCCATCCACCACTCCAAGCAATATCCTCCACCGCAAGCCCCAAACCATCTCTCCCCACTTTCTTTTTTGTCTCTCTGTGGGCATGCATGGTCCGCTGGGGGTTTCCATGCAATTCCCTCCTTCAAGTTTCCTACACAGACGCACCTGCAGTTCCCCACCCAGCCTCTGACGCAGACTCTCCATTCTGGGAAAAGAGAAGAGAGGACCTGTGTTCAGAGAAATGGAAATAAAAGGGAACGTGAGTACCTTTTGGTTGATTTTGTTTATTTGAATGCAGGTCCATGCGAGTGGCTGCCGTCATGTCTGACACACAACGGGGAAAGACACTTTAAATGGAAAACAAAGACTCTACCAGATGTGTTGCTGAACAACAGAAGCATTGGTACAACGGTAACCAACCCATTAACAGATCCACAACACGACCCCAGTGATGACGCAGCTGCTTGGGTCGTAGGAAGGTTCCACTGGTCTGGTCATGCGTCGGACACGTGGTCTCCCCTCTCAGCTGCTCACCTCAAGCAGCCAGCGGTGCGACCAGCATCCATCATATCAAGTGAAATCATTGCAGAAATCAGCCACATCTGAAAAATCACAACAACACTACAAATGACCTCAAAGAGGACCGAAGAGGACAGGACAGGTGTCTTCTACATGTTGAATCTTTCCCTCTCTATGACAGCAAGTTTTATTTCACCTCGGCAGTTTGAACTGAACCATAACCTCAACCTGGTTCTGTGTTGAATCTCCCTGAGAAGCTTTGGTCCTCTGCTGCTTTACATGTTAAACTGCTCGATACTGCAGCTGCAGTGTTGTTCGAATTCAGATGTCAGCTGAATAGAAACATTTGTTTCTGTTGATCTATAATTCAATACATTATAAACAGACATATTTCTCCAAATTGTGTTAAAGTTGTGGAACTGATGCTATCTGGGACGTTCCAGTGAAAGCCAAAGACGTGTGTATAAATATTGGAAACACAACCTTTAAATATCTCCAGCAGATGTGCAAGATTTTTTTTTTTTTCGCATGAATGCCGCGTGATGTTGACAACAAACAGTCTGAGTGAGGATAACTTTCTACAAATATAGTCAACCACCTGTTGGACTTGACACGAGTAAACAGCAACGAGTCAGAAGTAATCATCTGACCAATAAGTTAACAAGTCAGCCGCCAGAAGTTTATTTAGTCAGCTGGCTGATCCGCTTTGGACGCTCTCATGCAAATGTAAATCAATCTTCTTGGACAAGTCATGTATCCCAACTGCTTTAGTGGAAAGCACAGAACCTTCCCTGATTTGAAGAGTAGTACATAAATGTAAATACACCGAGAAGCCAGACTGTAAATTGTGTCTTGAGGGTTAATCAGTGGTATTTGAGGAAACACTGCCCCCTAGTGTGGGCAAACGTGCCAGTTCACCACACGTCATGCAGAAAAACGTACCAGGCAAATCAATCTTCATTGTAAAAATACATCCATATAATTTCGGGATGTGAAATCTAATGTAAGTGTTGGTCTAGAATGACCAATACACATCTTAAACATGTCCGCTATCTTTTCCAAACGATCAATATACTTTGAATCACAACACAGATTTATTCAAATTTCAGTGTGTATCTCTACATAAGCTGATATAGAAATAACAGGTGATTTAACACGACATGTCTGAGAAGAGTTCTATACATTTATGTTTGACTCCTCTCATTGACCCTTGTCCCTTAAAACGACACCTATGTGATATAACCCTGCAGTGAAGTGATGTCAGTCTGGTTGCCATTTACAGGAGTATGATATTCCAGAAGTCGCATACGGGTACGAGCTTAGGGTCCTTTAACAGCTCCGCTCACATGTGGCTTTAACACGTGTGAGGCATTTCTTTGACAGCTAAACTGCCCAGCCCCTCTGGACGCTGAGAACAAAAGCCAGACTTTGCTGAGACGTCCAGCATGTGTCTGCTTTATGTGCAACTGACCTCACGTGAGGAGGAGGCAGAATCTGAGCTGTGTGTATGTTGAATGTCAGCTTTGACCTGCAGGTTATGAATGTGGTAAACAAATTACTGTCGACGTTGACTTGACCAGATGCCGGGAAATGTGATTAGAAGTCTTTTTTTTTTTTTTTTTTCAATCTCTCCTGTGAGTTTGAGGTCAGTGATGCCAAGTTGTGAATGTTGAATGCCAGTCTAAATTACGCCTGATTGACAGGAAACGCTGGAGAGTGTTTGGAAGCAGTTTATTTCAGGCAGATGTTGGACGCGATGTCCTGGAGACGACGTAAATGTCTCAGTCGGGCGTGATGATAGGGGTCTAAACACAGAAAATTAGCTTTTGTCAAGTGTAGACAAAGACCGTTACACAGATCTGCTGGACCGATCGGAATGTGAAATTCTGGAACTCTGTCACAGAAAGCAGCATGTGAGCGTGATTCTCATTTCCGAACATGCAAAGCTCATCAACACAAAAAAAGAACATGTCACATGTGTTTGATCCCCAATGGAACATCCAGAGTCACCACAAACCAACAGTTGAAACGATTATGTTTAGTAAATGCGTCTCACTCTCTTATTTAATGTACGGTTGCGATTGCATGTGAAGTTGCGGGGCAAAGAATCCGATTCTTGTGCTTTTACACTGATTGAAAAAAAACCTGATCTCCTTCACAGGAAGATGCCATTTTCCTCAACTACAAACACAAGAAGCAAACAAACTGGAGGCCATGCATGTCTGCCGCAATGCCGCTTGTGAATGTGATGTTGATCCTTGAACTTATCGCACTGAGAGTTGACAAACGTAGAACAGAGCCGGTCACATGACGAGACACGTCGCCAGCACGTTACCTGAAAAACTGTGGTTGGATCGTTGTCGTGTTATCACGTAAATGTAGATATCTAGATCATTCTGCAACGTATCTAAACCATCTGACATCTCCAGTTCAAGTTGCAGCTGCCTCAGCTGGAGACAGTCAGCCTCTTCTTCATGTAAAGAAACGCAAGATACGTGGCCCCGCCCAGGAGGCCCACGAGCAGAGTGGCGCCGACAATGACTGGGGCGTTCTTCCTGGCAACACGAAACGCCACAGGAAGTACAGCTGAGATCAGGATGTTGTTGACATGGCCCAGGACCCTCCTGAAGGCCGGCCGCTCCACCACACGCTCGTAGTAGGTTTCCAGGTTGACGCGGTTTCCATTCCCCCAGTAGCGGCGGGAGAGGCCGAGGAACTTGAGGCGGTGTAAGGTGACTGCCAGAGAGACGTCAGCCATGCTGAAGAACTCGCCACACAGCCAAGACTGACTGCCTTCTTCTATGAGTGGGCAGAGAGGGAAACGTTGGAGGACGTCCGATTAGGAAACGGTCAACTGGCACCGTGGTGATGTCACCGCAGGTACCTGGCGTTTCTTCCGCTCTCCTCTGGAGCTCCATCTCCAGCTGGTCCATCACACTCTCCAACTCGTCCAGAAGCTTCTTCAAGTATTTCATGTTGTCATGGTCGAACAACCTGGACTACACACACATCATCACGTGTCAACATGTTGAATTGGGTTGCACACGTCTGTTAAAACACATCCTTTTCCCCAAAAAGCGTTCCTAGACGTACACGGTGCATACATACATTTCTACTCTCGTATTTGCAGTTTGGCTTTTCAGCGCCGTGTGGTTGTGGGAAAAAAAGAAGCTTATTTAGCACTCTGCCGACTTTGAATGACTTACTTTTAAGCGCCTCTGTTTTGCAATGTAAGCGTCTTTGAGCTCAGGGTTCACCTCTGCCAGTTTCTTCAGCTCTGACTCCATATTCACTATCTGCGCTGTCACACAAAAACACACACGCACACACACACACACACAGCAGAGCGTTACAAACCAGCACTGCCTTCACTAATATCGGAACATTTCCAACCTGCTGGAAATATAAAGCAGACAGACCATAAAGAAAGTGAACTCCTTCATTCTGAAATGGGGACTGATGTGATGGGCTGGCAAGGGACCGACAACGATCCCAAATAGAGGAGTTGAGTGGGCACGAGGAGATGAAAAGGATGCTCTGGACGGCCCTCTCGCACATTCACATTCTCGTGCCAACTAAATATTTGCTCGATGATCAGAGGTTGTGCAAGTACATAAGATCACAAGCTCGTACGTCCGCAGTAGAGCACGGTACCTCGTATGCTCGTGGCAGCATATGCGGGTATGTGGGAGTCAGCTGTAATCTCCGGGTGGAGGATGCAGCCGTGGGTGTAGGCGTCCATCTGCAGTGAGTCCAGCAGCTCCCTGTAGTGCTGCACTCTGAGGTAGTACGTACTGCCCTCTTCAGGTATCAGCCTGGGGGTGTCTGCTGGAGACAAACCAGTCATAGGAAGCAACGAGTGAAGACAAGAAGTGAAGCTTAGTTTCAAACCTGGCGTTTATATATATATATATACTACAGCTTAACTGTGTGTGTGTGTGTGTGTGTGTGTGTGTGTGTGTGTGTGTGTGTGTGTGTGGGGAGTACAAGGGTTGGAAAGGATATTTAATGATGTCATATGCTTACCAAAGGTTCTCGCCACTTAAGCCAACAGGATTAGACCCCTAAAACAAAGCTATCATGCAGTTAACAAGAGAAAATTTAAAAAAAAAAAGAAAAGAAATGAATAAGTACATAAAGTCCAAATGTGCAACATCACAAGCAAACAAATAAATTATAAATACCAAAGACAAAAATAACACAAAAGTGAAACTATCTCGTGACCTTTAGGGCCGCAGGCGTCTCACCATCACTGAAGTTCTGCTCCAGGTAGTCCATAATCTGAGTCGGGTCGCAGATGACGTTGTCATTGTGGACCAGGACTGGTACCTCGCCGCTGGGATTCAGACGCATGAACCAAGGCTCGTTGTGTTCACTGAGCGGTAAACTCACGTCGTACTCCTCACAGCGCAAGCCTTTCTCTGCTATGGCCAGACGCACCTGCACAATTCACGACTTTTTATTTCCCCCACTGTCATTTGTTACGTCATCTTTTGAATGAATCCATCTAATATCTATTGGCAAAGATGCTCTCTCAGTCTGTCTCGAAGCAATCTGGACAAACTGTCAGTCAGCTTTTCTCTAGAAGGTTCAACTCACATAAAGAAAGTCATCATCAATTCATCATTATTAGTAATGATGACACATGTTTGGATCCAATTTTTCAGTTCTGCTGTTGTTTTCGTCCAGGATATACTTGTAAAATAAAGGTGAAATCAAAGCAATCCCACAGGGTCCCATTAAATTTCCATCGAGGAAGCTGCTGGTGTGGAAAGACTAAACTAAATACAGATAATATAAGAGGCTGTGTATCGGTTTTACTGGTGGGTTTCGGTGCCTCCTGCAAAAATACACTTGTCATTTGTGTTTATTAGTAATACTAACTGTTTATTAGACTGGTTACTAAAACACAAGTGCAGAAGGCGTAAATCAACACAATACAACGTGATGGATATGGAAACGTGAGGATGTTTGCGTGTGCAGGAGCTGTCCACTGGTCGGGGGTGCTGAAGATGGACACTCACCTTCTGGGAGTTGAAGGACTGAGTCCAGTGATAAAGAGTCAGCTTGGATTCGCTCTGCTTTGCACACAGCTGATGGACATCGTGCTCTGCTTCCGCCTCTGTGAGAGCTGCCTGCTCATCCTGCGACTCCGAGTTGTTTTCAGACGCCATTTTATCTGTTGCTGTAGTGTTTTCAGGGACAAGTGAGGGCAACGCACCGTGTCTCAAATGAAAACGTGCGCCCTCTACAGGCTGGGAGGTTCATGTCACTGTCACTGACATGGAGCTCTTAACTATTATATCACCTTCTTAAAATAATGGCATTTCTTTCTTTCTTTTCGGTCATGCTTTTCATGATGGGTTGGCTCAGTATTTATGTATTCTGTTTTTATTGGAATGTCCCATTATTATACTATTATTATCTTTGTGACGATATGTTATATTTGACATTTAATCATCCCTCTTCCTTGTTTTCTTGTGATAAATTGTTAGTTTCGCTTTCCAGTACATTTTACTCATAAAGCAATGCCGTCAATAACACGACTCCTGTGTTTACAGGGCGTCAAATGTAACTAAATGTACAAGGACACGTAAGGGCAAGTGTGCAATTTCATGAAATGTAATATGATATTTAAAATGTGTCTACAAAAGCACAGATATCCGTTCCTGCAGTAAATAAATATGACCAGCTGATGTCGCTGTAATCCCTTCCCAGAATGTGTGGGATGTTTGCGTTCGTGGCTCAGATTCACCAACAAGTGGTACAAATGCACTTCGCCAAATTAATGTTTAAAAAATGCTTGTCCCTTCTATGTTGATTGGAACTGCCACAGAATGTGATTGCACCTCAGTCTGTTCTGCAACCCTCCAACAAGATCTGTGTGTGTGTGTGTGTGTGTGTGTGTGTGTGTGTGTGTGTGTGTGTGTGTGTGTGTGTGTGTGTGTGTGTGTG